>VDFB02137985.1:0-27391 GCA_007258455.2 Sequoia sempervirens
AAAAGGGTATCCAAGAATGTAAAAACATCTAAAAACTGGGAAACTTGAAATTTAACTATTTTTGGGTGATGCAAGATTGCCCTTACACCACTGGATGCTGTTGCATCAGAGATTTTCTTAATTAAATAAAATATTTAATTAAGATTTGAAAGATAATGAAAGATTTCATTTAATTATGATTTGAAAGATTTGAAAGATATTTAATTAAACTTGTAAATGAAATTAATTAAATCAAATATTTAATTAATTAGAAGAAAGATTTGAATAGGAGAAAGGAAATTTAATTTAATTAAATCAAAGATTTAATTAAACTTAAATGTGATAATTAATTTAAATAAACAATGATATTTATTTAATTAATTAAGTGGACTTAAGAAAGTGGTAATTAAATAAAATGAATTTATTTAATTAAAGTGGAAGAATAAAGTAGGTGAACAATATAATTAAATTAATTAAATTTAATCATATGTAGAGGACTCTAGAGAAATTAATTAAATAATAAATATTTAACTAAATGCCAGGATTAGACATGACCAATTTTATGCATATACAGTCTGATCAACCAACCTTGACCCCCACCATTGATCAAGCAATTATCGCATAGTCGCCAAATCACCAAAAACCTGAACACTAGAACCTCTCATCAGAGCTTGTAAGGTTATGAAAACATGCAACTCACCAACATCATTTTGTCATGCTATCAGAGAGACTCTAGGATGAGTACCACTGATATGACCACCTCACACCAATTGCCCCATTGCTAGGACAAAGACTAATGTCCCGCCGATACTACATACTTACGCCGACGAACCTGTTACACTTCGTCACCATCGGGTCATCGCTGGGACATGGAACATGGTCTTGCCAAATGTAAAACCCTGTCTCGCAACCTAGAGGTTGATGCAAAACTACAAAAGAATAACTAATTTTTTTCTTAAAAGGAGTAACAATGATGAGTAAAGTAAACTACTCTAACACATACATCCTCTAGGCCACACAATACGTCTACATGTGAATTTCAAAACTTACAAAACAAATCTAACCATACCATATGAAAATTAACTCATGATAACAACATACATCAAATAATTAACCCAATTGCATAATAATTCTAACCCATAGAAATGTAATGAGCATATTTCCATAGATACAACATCATATAAACAATATATACCATTTAATCCAACAATGAATAGATCATACATAATGTTACAATTACAATACAAGGATTATCCTCGATTACAAATGAGGAATACAATACAGAGTGTCCCACTATTACAATGAATATAAGAGAAGTACAAAACCATAGAAACACATGAGCTCCTTGAACTAGAAGCTCCTGCCATCACGAACATGAAGAGAAAGCCCAATAGTGTAAGGTGCACGCCACCCAGCCAGGTGGTACCCATAGGACCAACCCCCAAGCTAGGAGATAGTAACAGGTAACCAAGACAAACCTACTACCTCTAGACACAGGCAATGTACAAAACCACACTGTACTAGTAAATACAAAACATAGGGTTACATTTCTTCCAAAATCACTGAATTAAGAACAACCACTATACCATACAAACTAACTATTGTCATAGGAGGAGTGTCATCACAAAGGTTGTATTGGTTATCCTAAGAATATCTTCCTAGGCCCTGGCCCCCATCTTGGGTTATCTTGGTAACCTCTCAAGAACTCCGGCCCCACATGCACACCAGTGCGGAATCGATTATCTTTCGAGAAGACAAGATAACGATCTTTCCATTCCAATCCTTCCTTACTCATCTCAAGTCTAACACAAGCCCTTGAGCCAATGAGCAAGGATAATTATCAAGTTAAATGTATTAACTACCCTATCCCCTAATATAGGTTATTTAATTTTTACTGATTAAACTAACTTCCACATGAGTTATCCTGGGACCACTTTGTGTCCCGACCCCCATTGAAAGCCACTCCCCTATCGACAACACAATAACTCATTCTACAACCCAAGGGTAGACAGTGCACAAACTGATAATAACATAACACAAAAGATAACACATTCCTACGAATGTCCAATACTGAATCCAACTACGTGCACTACCCAAGGAAATCTCAAGGGAAAATAATAGAAACAACAACCCTTTTCACAATTACAATCTGGAAGACTTACATTTTCTCAACAACCAACATTTCCCCCCAATACAAAATTATAGAAATATTTGTAATTAAAATCACTACCATTCAGATTTCCTTAATCCAATAGATCAATATCTCACATTTAAATACATCATTCAAAACACAATACCAATTAATAATCAACAATGAAATTATATTAAAGTTTAACTTTTAGTTTCACAACTACACATAATATTTAACTCAATTTCCACAACTTAAATAAGCAATCATTTAAAATTATCAAATTATGCTTGCATGTACTTATAACAATAACAACAATTAAATAATTATATTTAATATGTATATATATATAATTAAATAAAATTATACATACACATAAATATATCTTATTCAACTATATAAAAAAAACAATTATATATTTTTTTCCAATGAACATTTAAAATATCCACTCATGCATTTTAAATTAGTCATATATAAACATATTTAATATATATATACATTATATATATAATATATATAATACATATGATAAATATATATCATATATATATATATTATATATACTATATATTAAAAAAACCATTTAAAAGAAGCATAATCGAAGGCAAATGGAATTAAACGCAGGTTGTGTGAATATAGCTGTGGCCTATTGGTAAGGCCTTCCTTATATGGGGAAGCATGGGCTAGTGTGGGCAGCGCCAGCTGCTCACAGCGTCGGCTCTCCCCCAAAGGGGAGTTGGCGTTGGGGGTAGCTAGCGCTTCCCCCTCCCAAACACATTTCCCTAACATAAATAAATTTCCATGAATTTTTCCATAAAGATTTCGATCCGGCTCAGGCTTACAAAAAAAATGATTTTACAGTAACTTCCTCAATTCTATGCAATACACAAATTCACAAGAATATATATATATATAAACAAAAATCTTAAAAGAAGATTGTTCCAAATGAGAAATTTTAAAAACAAGAATTATCTATAGAAGAATATTTTCAATTTTCATAGAAGAAGTTTTCTATAGAGGAATATTTTCAATTTTCACAGAAAAGAGTTTTCTATAGTTTCAATCTAATTTCATAGAGGTTCTAAGATTTATCTATAATTCCCTTTTGTATAAATCTATTTCGAATAATCAATTTACACAGAGGATTTAAATTTTTTTCTACAGAGGCTCAACATTCATGACAATTTCTTTAAAAAAAAAAAGCTTCTAAAATAAAATAATTCCTCTTCTAATCTTTTCCAATTGCAATACAATAAAATTAAACATCTCTTTCAAATTAAAATTCACAAAGCAATAAATAACCAATTCCAGAAGATCAGACGATTTAGAGATTGATGTTGAGCCCTTAAATCTTCATTTTTCCAAAGTTGCCAAAGCTTTTGTAATGCCCCTCCGTATTCACCTCTCTGGGCATTTAGAGTAAGTTTGTTCAATAATTGTTGATTTTGGGTCTAGGTAACTATTTTAGCATTTGGTTTATTTAATTGATAAATAAATTCTTTTAATTATTTTATGCCTTAAAATGAATTATTGCGTAAACGGGGTAATTTGATTAATGAATATCAATAGATTTATAAAATTATAAAGTTAAGTTATAATAAATAAGTAAATAAAAGTTGTAAGTTGGAATATGCTGTTTTTGGGCTATGATGGTGGAGTCTATTTTAGGATTAGCCATCTTGGTTCTTGGCAGTTTAAAGTAAGAGCTTATAAAAAAAAAAGTTATGGCATGTCGAGTTAAGTCGGAGTTTTCTCCTTAATTTTTGTTATGGTTGCATTATATGGGGGAAGGACTTTAATTTCATACCAATCATAATTGGTAGGATGGCTGGTTGCGTACGGGGATTGAGGAATAACGTTAGTTGGTTACCAATCATGCTTATTGCATGTTAATATAGATAAGGAAATAGTTATAGTGGATCTTGGCCCGGGGAGCACGTGGGGAGGGGAGCTCAACTTGTTGTAAAGGATCTTCTTTCCTTGCATGGTGGTACCCATATGGGGGTCTCGGGTATTAATTCAGGGAGAGAATATTTTTTTGTGAACTTCTGCGAGTATGGACACCAGGGAAGCTGAGTTAGATCTTCTATAGAATTAAGTTGTCTACTGGAAGGGAGTAGCAAGCGCTAGATTTTGTATCTTAGAATTGAAAGAAAATGAGTTCTTGTGGTGTTTTTCCTGGACGCTCATTTCATCGAAATCAATCTACTACATATTCCATTAAATGAACTCACCTGTTAGGTAAGTGGTGCTCCTCATATATCGATTCTTAAATAGACACTATTTACTTACTCTTTTTTTGTATATTCTCTTCTAAGCTTAAACTTAGTGATTATTATGTTATTTCAAATCGAGTATGTAAGCCTTTGAGATCATCTCTATGAACCTCTTTCTTTAGACCAATTTATGGGCCCTTAAGGAATCATCTCGCTGAGATAGGCGAAGTATTTGAAAGCATTTCTGTATGGTCAACTACTTACGCCACAGAGCTTTTGCGCCTCTTGTCAAGGCTTCTGTATGTATTTTTGCGTAAACTTCATCATCTTTCCCTCTCATATATATAGCTTGGCCTATCAAGCATCATCACACAAGATATCCTCAGCCATGACTTCTAATTGTAAGTCGATTTGCTGGCCCTCTTGAACTTCTATTCTCCTTTTGTAGAAAATGCGCATGGTTTATTTTTGCATAAGGGATTTAACCATTAGCTAGTGAGACTCTTGTGACTCATAATTATTGTACCAAATCTGTGATTTTTATTTGAGGAGTTTTGTCAAATAGTTCACGTACCATGACTTGTTTATGCATTTTTCATGCAAGACTACAACCGGTGCACAATATTATAGTGCCATCTTATTTCTCAGTTTGTTTCATTCAGCATCGCCATTGTTATTCATAATAATATCGAACCAGTATAAACGATGGAAGTGGTTCACATCCTTCTGAACAATATCTCTTGTAGAAAATTAGAGGATAAACAAGGATGCAATGTGGTTGTCAGAACATGCCCGGAGGTTCTTAACAACTCTAATAGCCATTTGAGGACCATGATTAACAAGCCAAACCCAGTCGCTAACTTTTCATTATCTTGACAGAATAACAATTCTTCTGTCTTCCCTTCCTCAGTAATAAGTAAAGTTTTAAAATCGACAACCTTGTTACGGTGGCAACACTTGTACATGATAGGATGTATAGATTTAAATAACCTGTTTGATTCTGCTGACAGTCTATCGCAGTTGCAGCACTTGAAAATAATATAAAAGAAATGCAAGTAGATGGCGATACTTTCAAATTCCAATATTCACTTTCTAATATACTTGGCAACCTATCACAGTTACAATATTTAGAGTTGAGGTATTGTATAGAATTAAATAGCCTCCCTGAAACCATTGGCAACCTGTCACAGCTGCAACTGTTAGACTTTCAAAGGTGTAGTAGAATTAGATAGCCTGTCTTGGCCGTAGCACTAGAACATAATAGGAAGTTCAAAGGTTTTAATAATTTGTCTAATATTTTGACAATCATGGAAATTAATTATGAGGCAACATGTTTCATTATTTCATTGAGGTTGAGAGCTTCCTTGCTTGTTCCATTTCATGTGAATTCTGTATTCTTCTGTTAGTAATATTTTCTGCTCAGGTCGATGATTACTAATGGCTCTACCGATTTCATTTTAGTATTAGCATATATATTAGATCACAGTCCTTTGTTTCTTTCATACTGTTGTGTCCTTTCTCAAAGTTGTCTTTGTATAGCAATGTAAATGGGGTAGTCTTTGCTTGTTTCTGCTAGCATCATCAATGTTCTTCACAAGGAGATCACACCTATTTTGGTACACTTCTCCTTGAACTATTTCTCTTATAATAAACTTAGGATGAGAATGGCTGTAGCATGACAATCAGAATTTACTCTGAGGTTCTTAGTAATCTTAATAGCTAATCAAAGGAAATGTTAGCGGACCGAATGCAATTGCCCCTAGTATGTCTCTCTCACTTTAGTAAGTAAAAGTCTTGAATTTAAGATTACTTGACTGCCTTCATTCACCAAGTCAAATTCTTTGTATTGTATGCCCCTTCGCTTAATGTGTTGTATCGGCTGTAGGAGGTCTCATCTATTTAGTCATTTGTTGTTTCTTTTTACTCATCATTTTGTTTCATAGGGGTGATTTCTTATTGCTTTTGCTTCTGTAATCAGGTTATACACTTTTGGTGATGTTGAGTAATTTGGAAAAAACAAAATAGGCTTCCTTGTTAAAAAGACTCCTTTACATATATGTATCTCGATATTCTATATATATATATATATATATTTATTTTGGAATGACTACTTTATAACTCTGCTTCACTATTTTGCTAATGACATAACATAATTATTTCTATATGAATTACTCTCCATACCAATGTATATATATATAGATGTATATTCGTCATGTATTTTGACTTAGGATGTGTAAAGGAATTGTTAGATAATTCCTTGTAATTATTTGAATGTGAATTTGATTCATTATATCTATTATTGCATCAAGTGTAAGTATTTCAATAACGTAAGAAAAGTACGAAAGTAAAGTCATCTATAGAAGTAAGGTTTAGGTGATACTTTATTGTTTAATTATGTAAATTATTGAGGTAAGTTATAAAGCTATTTAGATCTATTGGCTAGTTGAAAGGATTAAGAATGTCATTCTCAATGAACTAATGGAATAAGTATATGAAGTATTTACATATATATAGAAACATGTAAATTTTGTTATTACATTTTAGAAGTTATTGATGTAATAGGGTTGTGTTGATATATGACATATTAGTGGTTATAATAGTTAAAATTGTTGTACTTATTTTGTTAAGTAACTAAAAAGGTTGTCGAATGATTACTCCTTTTTGTCGTGGTTGTTGAAATTGTTAAGTTGTTTATTGGATAGATCATAAGTTGCTAGGAAATTTTTGTTTGGGTATCTTATGATGATGAGTTAAACATTTTTGGAATTGAGGTTGTTTTGAATTGATATTGAGGTGAATTACGTAACTTGAGTTGTGAAAGTAATATTGCTTTGATTTTGAGTTTGATGTTGATTTTGAGATCAAGTTTTGTTGTCACCTTGTTGGGAAACCCTTGTTTTAGTGATTTATCAGTCTTCCAGAGAAAGGGAAAGAAAGGTGTTGCTTTATTATTGGCCTTCACTTTTGATTTTTTGTGAACTATTGCTCATATGATCTATTTGATGTTATGGGTTTAGCTTTGCACTTGAAAATAGTTTCATTATGAAGATTTTGTGTAGAATGGTGTATGTCTTGCTTAATGCAAATTATCATGTGGCTTTATATGTTGTGCATGGGGGCTTACCCTGATAGTGTCTTTTGAGTTTTTGTTGTTCATAAGGGGAGTGGCTTTCAATGGGGGCCGGGACCCGGAAGAGGTCCTAGGGTAACTCATTGGAATTTTATTAATTAAGTGAAAACGTTAATATTTAATTAGGGGTTTTGGATAGAATCACACATTAACAAGATATAAGTGAATGCCTCACTCATGGCTCAAGTGCTTGTATGGGCTTGAGATGAGTTGAGAAGGCCTGGAATGGAAAAATCATTGTCTTGTCCTTATGAAAGATAATCGATGCCGCATTGGATTGCATGTGGGGCCGGGTTTCGTAAGAGGTCACTAGGGTAACCCAAGTTGGGGGCGGGGCCTAGGAAGATTCGCCAGGGTAACCCATGCAACATTGCGATGACACTCTTCCTTTAACAACCATGTATGCTTTGTTTCCCTCTATGTTATTCTTGGGCCTCTGGAAGCACATGTTGGCATTTGTATGTTGATGCTTTATTGGTTATTCCTTATGTTGGGCACATCTTGTGTTGGTTATATCTTGTGCTGAGATTGCCTTATGTTATTGTGGATCTTGTTGTGAAGTCTTGTATCCTTGTTCTGTATGATGGTTATTGTTGGGGATCCTTCTTGTCATCTCTTAGCACGGGGGGTGGGCCTTCGGGTCCACGTGGTTGGGTGGAACGTGCTATGCACCCCATTGGGTCCCCAGTTATCGATTGAGAAGTGCGAAATTGTACCTTGCAGTGACTCCTGAGTTGAACTAGAGTTGAATCCAGTATTGCAGCTTTGTACTCCTTCATTTCAAATGTAACATTCCATTATATTGTATCTTCCCCATTCATGTTGGGAAGCGGCATTGTAATATTGTAACCCTTGATTAATGTGTTAACCATGCTCATGTTATCTTATGATTACTGGTGTATACTTACTCTTCATGTGATGTAATAATGTTGTTGTAAAAAAAATAAAAATAATGCAGTCATGTAAACCCGAGGGATTTGTTATATGTAGTTCACGTTTAGTTTTCATTTCATGTGATATATGATTACTATGATGTATGTTAGTACTTTTAAAAAAAATTGGTGCCATAAATGTTAGATGTATTGTATCCTTTGGGGTTACTTGGTGGGGTTACTCTTCGCATAATTTAGAGATTGATGTTGAGCTTCCCTTTAATCTTCATTTTTCCAAAGTTGCCAAAGCTTCCTCCAGAAGAATTGTCACTTCCCAGAGAATAGAAATAATCCACAGCTAAGAATACAACAACTAGATTCCTAAAATTATCAGATAGCTTCAAGATTTACAATTTCCTCAAACCTCAAAACAATTCTACCATTTCCCAAAAACCTCTCTCTTTTTTTCCTGTGAAAACAACTTCTTCTTCTCACAATTTCAATCAATCTCTCCGGAAATCAATTTTAAGACAATTAGAAAAAAAACCCTTCTAACTTCCAGTTAACACAACAAATATCTTTTCATAACAACCAAGATATTTCTAAGATCTTTTCCCAATATATGCATTTAAAATTAAAAATAATTTATTTAATTCAAATCACATTTAAATCACTTATTTAATTAAATCCACATTTAATCTAATAATTAAAATTACTTTATAATAACTTAAATTAAATTAATTTATTTATTTATAATAAGGTCTCCATATTAATTAAATACTTAATCAAAACATATAATTTAATCCTTACAATTTAAACTTGCACGATAAATAAAATACCAAGACCAACATGGATAAAGAACATGACCAACACATGGACTGATGACACACTGTACTAGGGTAGAGGTTTGACAAGGTTAACCAGTTACTATCTCCCAATCAACATTACTGTTGAGTAGTGGACATGCTCAGACCTGTGAAACCAGGTGAATTCGTTGTCTTGTACCTGCAAACCTACAACCAAAGCAAATGTCATACATGTATCCATATAATAATTCATACACACCATGAAGAGAGAATCGTGGAAATCATAGGAAACTCACAAGTGAGTGATGCAATACCGTTCTCTTCACTAATACAATGTCACATCAACTAATGAGCTAAAATATCAATTAAACTACAATGAGAATATATAGCAATGTCATCTCAACTAAGCATCTATGCAAATATAAAGCATGTCAAACATAATCATCATGCATCTAATGTATCATCACATCCATATAGTCTACCATCGCTCCACTGTCAGCGATTGAATAACAATAACATAAAATAAGGTCTAACAAAGTATTTGAGCCATCAAAGAAAACATAACAAATTGGAGGGGTGTCACACCAAAATCCAAATCTCATGTCGAAGTCACATCCTCACAATGATGACCTTCAACCTACCAACACCATCATTCTATTGCAGGAATGAGTAGCATCCTCCAACCGAAAAGCTATAGTTTTGCCGATGAGGGAACGCCGACCAAAGTGAAGGTGGAGCATGATGCTCCTGCATCATTTTATGACCATATTATGTTAACTGAACTTATGTATGGGTGTGATGGTTATGATGTGTAGATGTTAGTACTAATGAATGTCTTTATAACATTATCATGTTATTGGTGAAATCTAAATGCATTTATTTTGTTTATACTAACTTAGACTAATGTCTTGGTTGGTCGACTTGTGTGAGGTTTGTCATTGGTTGTAGGTACTCGAGGTGAATGATGAGGTGGATTATATGGTATTGTGATGAGAGATAGACAAGATTTAAGGAGAAATCCCAATGAAAAAATCTATAGGTAACTTCACCTTAACCTAAGTTTTACCAAACCTAGTATAGAGTAAGCAATTTTTTATAAATTATCTTTGCAGTTGAACGCACAAGGTTGTCTAAGGTGATAACTCCGCAACAATGAATTGAGCTTTCAATAATATTTATTTTCTCTTGTTAACCCTAGGACCTTAGGTGTTGATGCTATTATTATCATCTATTTGGAATAAAAATGATTATCTTTTAGTATATTATTATAGAGTTAATTGATATATAACTACTAGTAAGGAATTATGAGATTCTATTATCTGTTGTATTGGTAGTGATAGGCTGATAAAAATTAATGTATATGTATGTTCCCTTAGCAGCTAGGATGAGGGTTGAATTGGAAAGAGTTTGGGTAAGAAAAAAAAACTTAGCAACCATAAATCTATAACCAAAACTATTTTAGGGAATACCATACCTTCCACAATGAGTCATTAGGAAGGTATGTTCCATCTTCAAGCACATTTTGATGATAAACCAATGTTGTAATAAGTTTTGAACATCTGAGTCCTCTATAAAGCCATGTGAAGGATGGTAGGGTAGCAAACCAACATTGAGTGGTGATGTAGGAGCATTGTGCTCCAACCCATTTGGCTAGCATTGCTCCCTCATTGGAAAGACTTTGGCTTATCAACATGAGCTTTTTCCCTGTCCTAGCGACATAACAATGGTGTTGGAAGAATGGAGTTACATCGACAAGAGTGTGCAGTATCAATGAAACATTAGTTTTTGTCTCAACGATAGAGCGATATCGGCGCGACTGAAGTGTTTTAGTGTGACATTGGAGGAACTCCATTCGACAGGCCAGTAATCTTCTTATCAACAATACATGGATGGATCGGTAGGAGTCTAGGAGAACTCTCCTCGACATGGTGATAATGCGTAGGGAAGCATTGTTGGTGAGAAAATGGAGTATCGCTGGGACATTGAAGAATTTCTCTTCGACATGGTGATCAGAAGGTAGCCTATCAAGTGGGACCTAGTCATGATGGCATAGGTGATAGTGGTGATGAAGTCGACGCATGGCATGGAGAGATTAGTTAATCCACATCCTTGTTGTGGATTATGATGTAGTGATGTGGTGACAAAGTGGTAACAGAAGGAGTGCCAAGTCAGGAGATCGGGGGTTAAGAAACTTCGCAACCCTTTGACTTGGTTTTAAAATTATTGGAACCCACAATAGGTCGATTGTAGTGATTGGTAGATCAAAAAATGTATATGAGCGATGGTCGAGAAAACTAGAAGATGATAGGTGGAAAAATGATAGTTGTTCATTACACATCTTTGTTGTGAATCAACGTAAGGTTATTGGTCAAACAAAATTGAAAACCTGAAGCAAATGGTTTTCAAAGGTTGGAGGTGACTTCCTAGAGTGGATGAATAGGATGATGGGTACTGATAATTGGGTAACTACCTAGGAGATCTTGATGACCATTGGAAAACAAAATGATACTACGATAATGAAATACATGTGAGGCTAGGCCGACATGCAGGAAGGGAATGCTATATAACAATAGTGAGTTAGCCAGAGGGAGGTAAAGTAGGAAAAGTTAAATAATTTTCTTGGAAGTAACATGAGAGAGCTCGAACAAGAGAGTGAGACAAGGTGGCCTATAGATGTGATGAGAAGTAGAATAGGGAATTTCCCTGTAGATATTAATTTCTAAATGTAATTCTATAATATGTTTCAAATAAATGAAAAGAGAGTTATTTTTGTCAATATGTGTTGATTCATAGTTTGTGTTGGTTGTGAGATCATGGCAGCCTAACAAGGCCCTCTGATCTCGACTTCATCAAGTGGGTAGTGAGTTGTCTACCTTACTAGCTTATGTTAGGAGTGAATAGTTATCTCATTTTTGGTTGAATAAAAACCATAAAAAATTGGGAATGAATAGATTTTTAACCATCATGTAACATAACACAAAAATGAGTAGTTGATCCATAGAGGTGATGGGCCTTAGAACCTAGGAACCTCTCTTATAGTTATTGTGCTAAGGTGGGTGCAAGCACTAAATTTAACTCTAATGCATGGAGCAAGACCCTAACAAGGCATAGATATAGGTTGTAAACCTCCAATATGTAGGATATTCCTATTCATATGAGGTGATCATTGATGGAAAAAATCCTATGACAAGTGCTCAGGGATAAGTTTATCCATGCTCGAGATTGATAGTAGTCAAGGAGCATACTTATCAATGAATGATTAACCATACCAATTAGATAGTGGAATGGATTCCACTAGGAGCATGTGGTCCTTAGGGCTAATGACTTGTCAATGATGCATACAGAATCGAGATTTATTTTAGGTTTAAGATTAGATCAATTAAATCAAAGCAAAATGAAAAAACCCAAAGTAGCTACAAAACACAATGGAAATACATGAAAGAACAATTATACCTGATCGCCGAAGTCTCCATGATTCATTTTGTAGCACCTTCTTACTTGCTGGATATTGTTGCCCTCAGATTCTTTGTTCGAGCAATCTGAAAATGCCTAAGTCCTACAACAAGCCTTGAAGGATTTGCATAAAGTCTAAATGCCTATACCTATTGCCAATGTCTATGCCTAAAACAATGCCATGACTTGATTAAATGACTATAATAATGAATTAAAATTGCCTATGAAGAACTAAGTGTGAAAGCAAATGCCTATAATAACTATGCAAAATGTTAGTATGTGCGTGTGTCTGTGTAATCGAAAAGTGAGAAGAAGATGGCATTTTATAGAAAATGCCATTTCGAATGGACGAACGAGATAAATTAATGAAGAGAACCTAAAATGAGCGATCCAGATTACACCTAAGAATCCCTAATTAGGGTTAGGGAAAAATCTTTAATCGAACGGTCAGAATAAAATTGGATCGATGGTGGAGAATAAATGATACAAATTAATTAGAAAATAAAGATTTTCGAAAAATCAAGAAGATAAGATTGCCTGATTTGCAAGATTTTAAAAATCAAAGAGATAAGATGTGGACTGAAGATAAGATTTGAAAAATCAAGAATCTGCTCGATTGCTTGATTTTTAGAAGATTAATTACTAATTTGAATTAAAATAATTCAAATTATGGACTATGAGGATAATAAATAATCTTTTCAGATTATTTATCAAAAGAGACTGACGAGTTAAGATTATTTATGACATTTTAAATAATTTAATTTATTTAAAATGAAAGGAATAATAATTGGCAATTAAATAATTAAATTTAATTATTTAATTTAGGAGATAAGAGATTAATTAATTAAATAAATTAATCAATTTATTTAATTAAAGACGAGTTAGTAATATTAAATAAATAAATGTAATTCATTTATTTAATAATCAAGAAAAATTAAATGACAAAGGGAATTAAATAAATTAAGAAATTTATTTAATTAAAGAAAGACTTAGTAGGTTAATGACGTATTTAATAAATAAATAAAATTTATTTATTTAATAATCATGAAGAATAAATGACATGAATTAATTAAATAATTTTGAATTATTTAATCAATAGTCAAATGTGGGACCAAGGACATAATTAAATGACATAATTATGCTAGGACAAAAGTGATAAAATGAAGCTTTGTGCCTAGGTCATTTTAGGTGTCTATAGTATGCTTTACATGATCCAATTTTCTTTGGGATCCATTTTGAATTTATGTGTCCACTTTGAATTTTGGATTCATTAGCTTCAAAATTTTAATTTTAATCTTTTTCTTTGTAGGTGTTTTTCTTTTTTTGGTCTTAATTAGTGGGTTGAAGGATTTGGAATGATGTTTTATGATGTGGATGGGAGGAGTGTTGGAAACAACCTTATTCTAATGACTATTCATGGCCCCTATTTTGATGTTTGCATTAGACAAAGTTACCGCTGGTATCATGGAGGTACCACTAACATCATTGGATTTCTTGATCAATGAATTATAGCTCTAGAATACCTTGTTCATGTAGACCTATTATTTTTCCTTGATACTGCATGCTTTGACATATTTTTTTTGCAATAAGATATGTGTTGTACTGGAAACAAGATGATAACTCTCCTTTATGTCGTTAGGAATCATCAATGGTGGTTATCTTCTCGTTAGTAAGAAAGCCCACTTTGACAAAATTGGGTGATCTGTATTGATAGGATACTGGTGCTTTCTCTATCTTTATGCTTGTTGCTTCATTATTATGTGGGATGTTGATCAAATCCATAGTAGTTTTTTATCAATATCTTTGGCATGCATTTTAGATTAAATGACTCAACTTGTGTCCCAAAATATTCTTTTTACATCAAGGTTGATATGAAAACCATTTTTATGGTTATTTGTTGGAATAACATCATGGAGTCCCATGAATTCAACTATAGCTTCATCATTTTCAAAATTTTCTAGAGATAATGAATTGTTTTGGATGAATAAGGGGAAGATCATCTATGTGTCTAGGGGAGGAAAGTGTCACATTTGCATAAGTGGTTGTGATTGGACAATGGATGGGATCAAATTTAATTTTGGGATCCTGGATGGAATGGAAATGGATAATGGGATCATTGTGGAATTCTAGAGAGATGGGATCTTGATCAATGATTGGATGAGATCGAAGGATTTGGGTAACTTGATCCTGATTCATTTTAGAGCTTTTTTCTTCATGTATTGGATTGTGTTCTTGACATAGATCTAATTTTAATAATGGTGTATGAATAGGGGACTCTTGGATGGCCTCAATATGTTGGCATGGTGGTAATGGATTATGAATAGGACTCTCTAGAGTGGGAATGATAAATGGAGGGAAATGGACTAGGTTTTCTTGATCATGGTATGATCTCTATCAAGGATTGGATTAGATTGGATTTCATGATTATCTATTGTGCATAACCATTGGAAAAAATCTTGACAAGTGTCATTACTAGATGATTTGTTTGATGGGGATGGTGGGGATTGATATTTCAAAGGTTTGGGGGATGAAAATTTGGAAGGAGAGATGGAGGCTTCTTGTGGGAAATCTTCTTTAAGATGACCTACTATGGAATCAAATGGAGAAAATATATTATGGATTCGGATATTATTAATTTAATTTCCTTGGGATGAGACATTGCTAGAAATAGATGGATGATTTTGATCATGCTTAAGATAATTATCTTGATATATTCTTGATTTCTTAGTAGTGGAGATATGATTGGCATTGTTGGATGAATCATTGGAATGATCTTCAACAATGATGTAGCCTTGGTTAATAAGATCTTGAATGATATTTTTTTGATTTCATACAATCAAGAGTCTAATTTCAATTGGGATATAAATCTTCAAGAAGGGTGATAATGTGTAGGGATAAATTTAAGAAACCCCCCGAGAAAAGGTATAAAAACCTAGCGAATCTTGCATTATTCCAAATAAAAGTAAATTCTATTGGTGACTTTTTTTGGGAATTTTTTTTAATTTGATTGGCGAATATTTTTTAGTCACTAAAAGTTTGTAGAAAATATTGGTGAATTATACTTTTATTGAAACCAATAAAATAACTGTCTTGGTGAATTAAACATGTATTTAAACCAATAAAATATTTTCATTGGAAAATTAAATTTGTATTCAAGCCAATAAAATATTTTTGTGGCAAATTAAACTTGTATTCAAACCAATAAAATATTTTTGTTGGTGAATTAAACACATATTCAAACCAATAAGATATATTCATTGGCGAATTAAACATGTATTTGAACCAATAAAATAAATTTAGTGGTGAATTAAACATGTATTCAAACCAATAAAATATTTTCATGGTGAGTTAAACTTGTATTAAAACCAATAAAATATTTTTGTTGGAAAATTAAACCTATATTAAAACAAATACATATTTTCATTGGTGAATTAAATTTATTTGAAAGTCTACAAATAGTGTCATATTTGTAAGGGTACTAATTTTTTTTGTATTAGGGTTATGTAAAAACCCAAAACCCTTGCACTTTACTTTTCTATGCTTGTTGACCGCTTGCCTCAGTCACCTAGTCCCTTAAGTTGCTTCTTCAAGACATCTATTGTCTACTAACTTGATCGTATTATTGCTTACCATTTTTGCTTCCTAGCATGTCATACCAAATTTAACACACATGTTTTAGTTGATGACTTGAGCACTACCACTAGTAGTTTCCCCTACTTGAGACACTTGTCACTTTCTCATTTCAACACTAAATCCTTTCACATTGCAATTTTTAGTACCCAACACATAAGTAAATTGTGCTAGAATTCAAAAGTTGTGGCAAGGAATAGACGTGTGTTTGCTTCCCATGAGAGCGCACATCTCCTTCATACCACAACTTCTTCTCTACAATGCATATATAAATTGCAGTGGCTTGACTTCCTTTGACTATGCAAGACACATGGTGGCCATTGATTAGGGTGTGAAATCCTTTTGCACTGCATTTTTTGATTATCAGTGCATAGGATAAATACACTATCCTTATATTGTTTAAGAAGTCAACACTTGTCAAATTCTCATTGATATCCTCTACAATTCATTTTAAAAACTGAATATTCTCCTTGCAATGTGTGGATGCCTTAGCAACTAAAAGAAAAATGGACATGAATCTACTCCATGCTTCAACACATAATGCTAATGCACCACATTTTCACCAAAAAAATTTAAAATCCTTTATGTGGTATACCTTGTAAATGCGCTAGTCATCCATCATACAGTGACATTTCAAGATCAATGATTGAAATTCAAAATTGAAAATAACTACTTGCAAACAACCAATTTCATCTATGTGAACCATTAATGCAGTAATTAAGACACGACTACTATTTTTTTTAAATAAATTGATTTTAGCTTTTCAATATCATTGTAATCAAATCATTTTAGAATTCATAAAGTGAGAAATTTGAGTTCTTGGAGAAAGCTGCACAGACGAAGACTAGGGTTTCCAAGAAAATAATGAGTAATTACTTTTAATTATATCCAAAAACTTGTAGTAATTTCTAAGAATTGTTTGTGGTTATTAAAGAAGGATATTTATAAGGGTATCTGCTTGTTCTTTTTAGTACTTTGAAGGAAATTAAAAACCCTAAGTTGATTAAGGACAAGTTTTAGAAAACCTTACTTGTCTGATAAATTTCAAAATAAGTGAATCTAGTGCCAAGTCTAGGGGGGTCAAAAGGTTCCTTGAAGATGATTTATTGAAAAAAATGCCTAGGTCTACTAAGAGGGAAAAGCATGTTGAAGGCACTAGGGTTTCAATAGATAGAATTAGTGACAGAGCTAGTCAGATTAGGGATGACATTGTTCCTCAGCAAGGTTGGAGTCTTTTTAAATATGGCTATAACAGGAGTAAAATTTGACAGGCCTATCTCAAACATTTGAACTCGAGACTTGGGTAAATTGGTGGTCCCAACTGTATTCATTAACATTTATTTTTATTTAGGTTATGATGCATTATAATATCCCATAATAAAATTTAAATACAAATCTAAAATTTCTTAGTTTCTACCAAACTTAAAATAGAGCAAATCGAGTAAAATGAATTATGCACCAAAACACTCTAAACTGAAACTAAAAATTATGAAACTAATGTAGAATGTTTCATTTCATATTTTTACATGGTTTTACATCGCTTTTGCTGCTAAATATATAGTAGGTCATATTAATAAACATCTGCAGCAAATTACACCAAGAAATATTCAAACTGGAAACTCATATACACATTGAAACTATAACAAACTTCACACAAACTCTCCAAACTCCTAAAAAAAATTATTCTATAGTAAAAAGCATGAAAATACAGTCCAACAAAAACAAAACCATGGCCTCCAAGTTTCCAATGGTTTACACAACCTAGGAAAGCAAAACAAACCTGAACTATTTGAACTCCAACTATCCTGTAACACCCGACTTCTGGAAATGAAATGCAATATTACAGTGGTATCAGAGCCATGATGTTTCCAACCTAAGGGTTTGATCATATTTTTGCAAAGGGGAAGGATGAGTAAAGAGATGGGTGATTTTTATTGGAGTTTCTTTCGATATCTACAAGGGAGTAATAAATAAACTATAGATAGTCTTGCGGATACAAGAGAGGCAATGAGATTGTTAGAAAAAAAACTTCAAAATCCAGTGTCCCCTAAAGAGTTGGAGTTCTTTGGACGTTCAACAAAGAAATATAAAATATTCCAAGTCTATGTTCCTACCTGAAGGTGATCTTGCTACATCCATTCCCCCCTCAGATCCCATGGAAAATTTGGCAAGAGATCTAGCGGCCATCAAAGAAACTTATGCTAATCAAGATGAAGGATTTAGAAATTAAATCCCATATAGTGATTTTTTCACTCTGATGTAGAGAATTTCAGTTGTGAAGGGCTACAAACATCACTTAGATCCTAGTAGAAAGGAACTCATGAGTAAAAATAATAAATCTTTAGTTCCAACTTTTGATGGATTAGACAAGATTTCGGTTGGAGCATGGTTACAGAGGATGATGGACTATTCACATTTAGTCCCATGAAGTAGCAAGTTTACATTCAGTATGTAATCTTACATATTGAAGGAGCTTCTCATGTTTGGTGGCACCAAGGTATGAACACCCAAGTTCAAATTCGGGTAAATTATTTTTACGAATTTTGTCAAAGGTTGATTGATAGATTTGAACAAAAAGTTGAAGAAGAGTAGTTGGTTGTAGAAGATTTCATAGCAGGAAATTTTGATGTAGTGAGTGATTTGAAGCATGATGAATGTGTGAAATTTTTTCAAGATCACACTTTGGACATGTATGCAATGATGGAAGATAAGAATTTGCATGAAGGATAGGATATAATGAAAGCCTTGGATCCTAGTTTGGACTCACCTAGTGAAGATTCTAAGAATAATGTCTACCTTGATGTCTCTAGTAGAGTAGATACTGATGATGGGTTCTCTAATGTACCTTCAAAAGATGGACATGGAGGAGGAAAAGGTGATGATATCTCCAAATTAGCTCTTGATGACCACTCATCTTATTTCATTGATGATATTTCAAGTGGTTTGGGGTTTGGATTCCAAACCAATCCTACGGAGAAGGATGTTGATGAAGATTCCATTCCCAGTAAGATGGAGAGTGACTCTTTCAAAGAGGCAACCATTCATGAGAAGCACAATGAATACTTATACCTTGATTGAATCAATCAACACTATTTCGCTTGGGATCCAAGCATGTCAGCATCTAAGTATGATGCGGTACTATCTTGGGATGAATTCCTTTTTCATTCCAATGTTGGTTTAGATTCATCTTGGGAGTCATGCATGGAGGATGGCATTGAAGAAGCTAAGATTGAAAGGTATGTTGATTATATTGAATAACAATATGATTTATTATTGCTTGGCATTGATTTTGAGCAAAGAAATAACTACCTTGATTTTAAGAAAAAACATAGAATCCTTGATTATGAGCATAGATATAATAGCCTCATTGATTTGGATCCTTGAGACAGTGCTACACATTTTCATCAAAATGGTCAAGGAGAAGTTTATGAGATTTGGGACAACCATGGCGATGTTAATGAAAAGTATGAAGAAGATTCTTATTTTTGCATACAATACAATGACAACACATTAACCTTTCAAAAATTTGAAGTTCATGAGGAGAGTTGTTAGAATCATTTCTTAGTGTCTGCTGAAAATGAAGTAATTTTTTTATCTAGACTAGATAGTACACATAAACAAGTAGAAAGCATAATCCAAAATGAACCAATAGGATAAGATAGCTTAATGTCTCCTTTGTTGATTTAAAAATAATTAAGAACACCATGGAAGAGATTAAAATAGCCTACTTCCACATGACACATGATAGAAATGTAGCTAATAAGTTTGTAGATGAGACCCTGTCCATGACTAAACAATTAAGGGGAGAAGTTGGTGAGCTCACTAGTAAGCTTAAATCTACAAAGCTTACTTTGGATAGTGTCCAAGATGAACTTCTAGAGAATTAACCTTAGTTGTTGATTTGAGAATTACAACAAGCTCAAACCAAACATTTTTCTCAAGAGCATAATATTCAACAATTTTTTTTATAGATCAAACCTATATGCTTCATGATTTGAAACACTCTACTCATAGAATACATCATTTTTTCTATTGAATATAGTAGGTAACAACAATAAACATCTGCTACAAATTACATCAAGAAATACTCAAGCTGGAAACTCAAATACACACTAAAATTATAGAAAACTTCCCACAAAATCTCCAAGATCCTCACAAAAGGTATTCTATAGAAAAAAGCATGATAAAAAAACCAGGAACGAAAAACAAACCCGAACTATGCAAACTGCAACTATCCTGCAACACCCAACTTCTGGAAATGAAATGCAATAAATCAAATTTTCACTATGGTAACCTATGAGTGATATTACATTATAATGAACATATGAATCCCATCCTTAGTTCATTTGGAAACCCTCAAGCATGTCGTTCTTGAGCCTCCCTCTGCACAATTTTGATAGCCTCTAAAGAATAACAAATGCATTATCAATAATAATCTGTAATAATCCCAAAATGAATCCCAACTAATATTTAAATTAAAAAATCATTGTAAGGAAGATTTAGGCACCCAAGAAACTCCCACACCAAGAAGGAAAGTATCTTGAAACTTGCAATTAGTAACTACTTTTCTAGTTGTCAAAATCCTCCAATGAACTTTCAAGAAAATATGCCCATTGCCTTGCAAGTAATTGAATTTCAAAAATGAAAGTAATAGAAATCTTGGGAAACCTCCAAAACCCACACCCTCCTTGGAATATATGATTTTTACTTTCAATTTTTCTTTCCCCAAAAAAATTTATTTGAATAAATAAACCATAAAGAGAATATTTCCCAATTAAACTGACAAGTCCTGATTCACTATTTCTGGATAACTGGACTTAAAATAGTAAGTTCTATTTTTAGAAATGGGACATGAAAATTCCTCCCTCCCAAAGATTTATTGTCCTTAAGCAATGGAGTTTTGGATGGTTAAGAATCTCTCATCCTTCCCAAGTTACATCTTCAATAGGAAAACCTTTCCATTTGATCAAGTTCTTTGCTATGTTCCTATTCCTTAGCTTTTTCTCCCTATCTTCTAGTACCTCTTCAGGAATCAAAATAAATTTTCCCTAATCATCTAAAGGTGACAACTCAAATCATAATTTTTTTCCCACCACTCTCTGGAGACATGAAACATGAAAGGTATTGTGTATTTTATAAACTAGCGACACATCTAACTCGTGAGCTATTTATCCTTCCTTCCCAATGACTTTGTATGGTCCATTGAGTTTTTCCACTCCATTTTTATTCAAGGAACTTTGATTATATAGCTGCAACCTTACAAAAAATAAATCACCAACCTCAAAGAGTCTCTCCCTTCTCTTCCTATCTACATACATTTTTTTTGATCTTGTGCATGATGTAATTTGTCTTTTAATAACCTCAAGATCTCTTGAATTTGTTACACAAAGTCACTTATTTCAAGGAATCTACTATTTAAAAATAATAAATAAAAAAAAGAGAGCATCATAACCATAAAGTGCCTAAAATATAGATATACCAGTGGACATGTGATGGAAGGTGTTATAACAATACTTCCCTACATGCAACCATTTCACCCAAGCACCATGTTGATGATGTACCACTGGAAAATAATCATACTCAAACTAAAATCTCCTGTTATGGAACCCCCAAAAGTAAACACCCTCCAAACCAATACTAAAATCCCTGAGTGGACTAAAATCAATGCCATGGGATATATCCTGCCAAGGTAACTTAGAGAGGACCACATCAACAAACTTACTGCCAATCATGATCCAAGGAAGAATACAATATACCTTGCTCAACCATAAACCATAAACCTCAACATCACTACCACAAATATGAAGCAAGTCAGTCACTACCACAAGTCTAAAATCTACCAAGTAGGAAATCCATCTGCTATCACCAATCAAATGGAAGGTTTTGAACACACCAACATACACAAACCATTGCAATAATTAAGCTATAATCTAGAATCATACATACCATCTCCATGAACTAATGCAGTGGCCATTGCTCACCAAAGTGGGAGAAATGAATGAATGAACTGTGTCCAAAAAATTCTTACAACCAACTACCCAAAAATCTGCCATGCTCAACAAAAATATTCTCATGATAAGATATCTCCATAACTAACAAAAATATGTGAGGGTAGTGGTCACAAAATGAAAATCCTACTAAAAAAATAGGAGAGATGAGCATGGAAGTAGCAATAGGAACATCCCCTATGATAAAATTACCTCTACCATCTAGCCTCAACCAAGAACTGCTCAAATGGACTGAAGAAACCATCCAACTCATCTACAGATCGAAATTTGAAGTCATATGCATGTTGATCGAAAAGTGGGAAACATTAATAACTGATGCAAGAGCATCCCTAGTTGTAAAAAAATCCTATATCAACCAAAAACATTTCTTTCTTGCATTTTATTTTGTAGTAGTTTCAACAGTTCATTCCGCATTTTATTGCATTGCCATGTCTCAACTCGCGGAGTAGGATATATCATCTACTCGAGGTCGTCTACATCATATCTAGATTTTAGGAAGTTTGCATTTATTTTCATAAATTTATCAATCTCAAAATTCACTATCATTCTCAGTCAAAGCATTTGGGGATGACCTAGTCTAGAATTCATTGTGTGGACCTATTTTGGAGCATGCGGAGCTCAATGGAACATCATACAATAATTTTGGGTCCAAGGGGATCTTTCTTGGAGATCTGTAATACATTTCATTTCACGAAGGATTATATTTCATGTTTTAAGGTTGACCTACATGCTTGATTATTCATTGGGGTTTGTAAACCCTTGAGGCCAATGTAGACATTATTACAGTTGGAGATTCATATTTAAGATCATTTGTTCAAAAGGATTCAGTTTAGTATTTTTTAAGTTAGTGGATTAGAATTCAAATATTTTTAATATTTAGATTCAGTTGTTCGAATAAGGCCTTTGGCTAGTTGTAATGTTGTAATGATCTTGCAGTGGGCCTATGAGGCCTAGTTATTTTGCATACGAGGCATATGAGGCATGTAAGATTGCAAGTTGTTGAATCAATAAAGATCTATGTTTATTGAGTATTTTCTTGTGTTGACTCTAAGCTACACGATTGGATAGTCCTTTCTGGACCCTCCATCTATGACTGCACCAAGTGGTATTAGAGTGAGTTTGTGAGTCTTGAAGGAATTCCTTATGGTGAAAATATTTATGACCTAGGGTAGACAACATGTGTTTTCGATCGAACACCGAATGTGAGGCAATTGAAACCCTTGTAGCCAGATTGCTGAATTTAGGTAGTTGCACCAGATCCAAGGATAAAGATGCCACTAAGGAGAGTGCCTATTATGGTGAATGTCACTAGAATAATGAATGAGATGTTAGAAATGATGAAAGAAAAGCGAGTTTGATTAGATGTAGAATAAGATAGAATGCGAGGTATAAACCCTAGACATGAGGATGATGGGTTAGACTATGTTGTGAATCATATTAAAGAAACCCTAGAAGAAGAAGAAGATTCAAATCAAGTGAAGATATTGAAAGCTATTTCTAAGATTGGTAAGTGACCTAGGATTTAAATTTAAAATTACGTGATAAATTTAAACCCTGAGGAATTGATTGATTGGATCAATGATATGGAGGAATACTTTAAATATGAATAAATTGAAGATTCGAAAAGAGTGATATTTGCAAAAAAAATGTTGAAAGGTCATGCTGCTATATAGTGGAAAGAAGTTCAATTGGAGAGGAATAGAAGAGGAAAGGATAAAATTACAAAGCGGGATAGGATGGTGACAAAGTTGAAAAATTTATTCATACCTATTGATTATGAACTTGAATTGTTAAAAAGATTGTAGAACCTGAGGCAAAAGGAGAAATCTATGAAACAATACACTAAATAATTCTACAAGATGATCATTAGGGTTGGAATTAGTTAAGCAAGGAAATAAAAGGTTGTGAGGTACATCAATGGACTAAGAACAAACATCGAAGAAGAATTGAGCTTGGTGAAGATGACATCACTTGAAGAAGCATACCAATTTGCATCGAATGTAGAGGAAAAGCTAAACAAGAAGTTTCAACAAAGGAAAAGAAGTGCAAGAGGAAGATTCCAGAGGAGTGGATCATAATCCAGAGAGAGAAGACCTTATGAAAATAAAAACAAGGATGGAAAACCCTACCATAGTGAAGAAAAGAACAACAATTCTTATCGTAGAGAGATGATAGAAATTTGTACCACAATGACAGAGGAGGTCATAATTCCTATCGTAATGATGGATATAAGAGAGATAAATGAAGATCTGAGAAGATACCATTCAGAGGAACCTATTTCAAGTGTGGAGGTGAAGGACATAGAGCATTTGAATGTCATCAAGGAAGTACCAATAAGAAAATTGAGTATACCAGAAGAGCAACTTATATGGAGGAAGAACCTGTTGAATCCCCTAACTCATTTGGGAAGCTAGAGAAAGGTGAGTCATTAGTAATGAGGAGAGATTCGATGCATGAAGAAGTAACTAATGAACCACCACAAAGAAAGAGTTTTTCTGGGACAAGATGTAAGTCCGAAGGAAAGGTATGTAAGGTTATCATTGAAGTGGTAGCACTGATAATCTAGTTTCAAAAGAAATGGTAACCAATTTGAATTTGAAGAGATTGAAACATCTAAACCCTACCGGATAGCACAAATTCTGGATGAGCATAACATATTGGGAAATGAGCAGTGTTTGGTGAAATCTCATATAGGATCATATAAGGATGAAGTATTATGTGATATTATGCCTATGGATGTATGGCATTTACTATTAGGAAGACCATGGAAATATGATAGGAAAGAAATTCATGATGGAAGAATAAATACCTATATTTTGACTTCAAATGGCAAGAGAATTAAATTGATACCTTTGGAAGAAGAGGACAAAAGTGAAGCTTGTGGCACTTCCAGACTATGTTTGGTTGATGAAAGGAAGTTTATGGATGGATTTAGGCATGGAAATATGTGTTTCACATTGATTCCAAAGAAGTGTAGTAGTCTAAAGTTAGAGAATTCTACTACTAATGGAGAAGAATCACCGCAGATAGAAGTAGCATAACTGTTGATAGAGTATGAAGAAATCATATCAAAAAATGTACTAGATGGATTGCCGTTAGTCTAGAGCATTAATCATTATATAGATCTAATATCAGGAGAAATTTTTCCTAACAAAGCAACACATAGAATGACATTGACAGAAAATATGGAGTCAAAGAAATAAATACAAGAGTTGTTGAATAAGGGTTTGATCGGAGAGAGCTTAAGCCCATGTGCGATACCTACTGTACTTGCACCAAAGAAAGATGGAGAATGGAGGATGTGTACTGATTCTAGAGAAATCAATAGGATCACTATCAAGTATAGATTCCCATTTCCATGGATGGATGACATTATGGATTGTTTGAGTGGAGCAAATTATTTCACAAAGAATGATCTAAAGAGTGCATACCATCAAATTAGGTTCAAAGGAAATGAATGGAAGATTGCATTCAAGACTAGTGAAGGATTGTATGAGTGGTTAGTGATGCCTTTTGGATTGACTAATTCACCTAGCACTTTCATGAGGTTGATGAATGAGGTACTCAAGAAATTATTGGGTAAGTTTGTCATTGTTTACTAGGATGACATGTTGATTTTCAATAAGACTAGAGAAGAACATTTGTGGTACATTAGAAAAGTATTGCAAAGATTAAGAGAGGAGAAGTTGTTGATAAACATCAAGAAGTGTAGCTTTATGAAGACAGAGTTGGTGTATCTGGGTTTTTTCATTTTTTTTGGAGGATTGAAGATGGACCCTAAGAAGGTTAGAGTAATTATTGAGTGGCCTACACCGGTAAACATTGGAGAGGTAAGATCATTTCATGGATTGGCTAGTTTCTACCAAAAGTTTATCAAAAGCTTTTGTAGAATTTTTACACCCATGACAAAGACAATGAGAGGAGATAGGAAATACTTTAAGTGGACATCCGAAGCAAAGAGAAGTTTTGAATTGTTGAAGCAAAAAGTGATAGAACATCTAGTGTTAGCATTACCTAATTTTGATAAAGTATTTCAAGTCGATTGTGATGCAAGTGGAAATGCAATAGGAGCAGTGTTGAGTCAAGAAGGAAGACCCATAGCTTTTGTTGAATGATGCCAAAAGAAGATATCCAGTTTATGATCAAGAATTTATGCCATAATTCAAGCTTTGAAGAAGTGGAGACATTATTTGTTTCCTAAAGAGTTTGTATTGTATGCTAGCCATCAAGCCTTGCAATATTTGAACAGTCAGGGAAAGTTGAATCAGAGACATGAGATGGGTTGAGATCTTGCAGAGTTATACATTTGTGTCAAAGCATAGGAGTGCTAAGTCAAAAAAAGTTGTTTATGCCTTAAGTAGGAGAAGGAATTTTCTGACAAAGATGAGGATAGAAGTACTAGGTTTTCAGGAACTAAAACATATGTATGAGGATGATCTAGATTTTTCCGAAGTATGGAAAAAATGTAAAGAACCAGTAGTAATAGACAAGATTCAATGGTTGGATTATTTCATTTAAGAATACATGTTGTTCAAAGGAAATCAATTGTGTATTCTGAGGAGTTCAATGAGGGAGAATCTAATCAAGGAGAATAGTGGAGGACTAGTAGGAAATTTTGGAGTTGACAAGATAGTAGCTTTGTTTAGTGAACACTATTTTTGGCTGTAGATATATAAGGATGTTAGGAAGTATGTTTAAAGTTGTAGAATTTTTCTAGTAGCAAAAGGGATTAGTCAAAATACTGGATTGTACAAACCTTTGACAATACCAGAAACACCTTGGGAGGATATAAGTATGGACTTCATATTGGGATTCCCAAGAACACAGAGAGGATATGATTATATAATGGTAGTGGTGGATTTTTTTTTTAAATGGAAAATTTCATTCCTTGCAAGAAGAATAATGATGTTATGCATGTTGTTGACCTATTTTCAAGGAGATTGTGAGATTTCATAGATTACCGAAGAGTATAGTTTCAGATAGGGACACCAAGTTCATTGGATACTTTTGGAGGATATTGTGGAAGAAGATGAAGACAAACTTGAAGTTCAATTCAACATATCACCCATGGATATATGGAAAAATAGAGATTGCAAACAAAATTTTGGGTAACCTATTGAGATGTTTGGTTGGAGACAAGGAAAGAAATTGGGACATAGTTCTACCGTA
>VDFB02137986.1:0-65076 GCA_007258455.2 Sequoia sempervirens
GCATTCAGCCTAAACAAAGTCCCTATCTGAGATCCTTTAGCAATCACCAAACTCCCTCTTACCAACCTACAACTAGACTTGTCAAATGTCACATGCATTCCAAAATCATTCAACTTGGATATTGAAAGTAAATTTCTCGCAAGTCTTGGAATATGTAAAACATGATAAAGGGTTTTAACCCTTCCATCATTGAAACACAACTTTACCTTTCCCTTACCAATAATCTTCTTCGTGTTTTTATCACCAAGGAAAAATTCTCCCCCATCATAAGTTGAATATGAAGTAAACCACTCCTTGTGAGGAGTCATATGGTAGGATCAACCTAAATCAATATTTCAAGCATCAGCACTAATAGTATTAGCAGAAATAAAAAAAGAATTAGAATCACCATCTTCTAAGGACTTTTTTGTGGAAGTATCTAAACTCTTTTCCTTGTTTTTGCACTCCACATGTCCCCTCTTACCACAATTCCAACACTTTACGATGCTTTTCCTCAGGGTTTTAGAATGTCCTTTAGATTTGTCTCTCTTTTTGTCCCCTTTAGGCCCTCCATTTTCTTTGGACCTTCCTCACACATGCAAGGCATCTTGGGAGCCTGCATTCATGGAATTTATTCTCATCTCTTCTAAAAGAAGTATAGAAATGAGACTATCCATCTTCGATTCTGTACCACCACCACTTATGGCAACAATTAGATTTTCCCAAGATTTGGGTAAAGAATAGAGCAACAAAATACATTTATCTTCTTTTATCTTAACATATACAGATGCAAGTTGACTTATAATCATCTTAACATCTACAAATGCAATAGAATCACCATCCTTCATTTTCAAAGAATACAAACATCTTTTGAGATATAATTTATTTGTTAGACTTTTAGTTTAGTAAATTTCACCTATCCTCCTCCACAACTTGAATGCGGTAGATTCTTCTAAAACATTCAAGAGGATAGAATCTACAAGACATGGTTGAATGGTTCCTTGTGCCTTCTTGTCCATTTTCTTTCGATCTTCATCAAACATTGATTCTGGTTTCTTTTCATTTGAAACTGTCAACCGCTTATCTCTCTCTTCAAGGAGATCTTTCATCTTCAACTTCCACATCTTGTAACTAGTGCCATTAAAATTCTCAATATCTAGACGAGAGGTAAAAGCCATGATTTTCAATCTTCTTCACAAATCCATAAAACCCACAAATGCACAAGCTTCCACTGCAACCAAAAAACCTTCAACACTTAAAATAAATGTATCCCTCTCTCAATACAATTGTTAGCTCTAATACCAAATGTTGGAAATTCAGGTGAAACTTGCAGCAATATGAACTTAGATATGTGTTTTCAAATCTGAAATATGTATGCAAGATTAACTATTATGTGATTATGTGATCAACAATTGCAACAATGAAAGAAAAATAGCAATACCACAAGTTGAGAATCACAAGTGACACAAGATATACTTGGAGAAACCCTTGCGGGAAAAAAATCCACACCCAAAGAGATGCAATATTTATATTAATCCTCAAAAAAGTACATCATATAAAAATCCTCTCTAAAATCTGATAGCACTTCATTACTCTAACAACCTACAAACAAACTCTACAAACCACCATCTCAATGCTCTAATATATAGAAGTTTGTGGGAGAGAATATCACAAATGGTATCCCGAAACAATAAGCAAAACCAACTTGAAAAACCCATGCCCCCTTAGTGGACAACCCAGAAACATGGTGAAAAATATTAAATGCTCACATGGGCGCCTAATCCATAGCCAATGAAAATTGGTCAATATCGAGTTCTCTCTTATGGCTCCAATGGCTCCGACGGCTCAATCCCAGAACATGCAAGCTTGGGTGCCCAACCCAAGATAACATGCAAGAGCATACATTTTTGGGTGGTCCCCACCCAAAAGTTTGATGCCCAAAAGGAATATGCTCTTGGATGCTTTGTAACCGTCATCGTAGTGGGTCCACCTCTTTGAATGCAATTACAATTTTTCAGAGGAAAATAAATAATAAATATTTTCCCCCTCATGTCCTCTAGAACTCTTTCCATATAATGTGGAGACACACAATTATCAACTTAGGATAGCAATTATAATGTCACCTATCCTAACATAAAGGAAATCAATTATTAGAAATCACAAAAGTACTATTGCTCACATATTTTAATAAATAAAACAAACCACACTATTTAAAATAAAACACACATCAAAGCATAAAAATAACATCAGTACCATTTCAAGAGAGTGGGACCTCCTCTCAATCCATGGGGTGACTGAAATGCTCTATCGCAAGATCATATTAGAAATAGCATATATTCATTGAAAAGAAATCTTATTACATTATTGCAAATTATTCTCATTTTGTTGCATTATTTCTCATGCGTCTACATTATTCTCCAACCACCCCTATGTTGTTGCTGCATTGTTGATGCCTCCTGCCTCATGTAGTTGTTGTTCTATTTTATTTATGTGTTATTTCAAGCTCATGCAACTCATATTATTATTGTCTTTTCTCATGCCCATCTCTCCCTATATATAATTAATGGGATGTGAAAAAAAATTTGGTTGTTTACTATTCTCACACCCTCTATTTTATCTCTACCTTTCATTTCATGGTTTGAAACCCACAAGTTAAATTGGCTATTTTATTTGTTGATAAAGCCTAAAATGGAGGAGCTTATTTAGCTTGTGGTTACAACAATAATATGGAATATTATTTTTGGCATGAGGCCATTCTCCTCCATACAATTAAAAACTAAAGATTAATCTAATATTTAGTATTCACATATTTTATCTAAAACTAAATTAAATATTACTTATATATTTAACCATATGCAACACAAAACTGGAAAAATGATATGTATGATATAAAAATGGAATATGAGAATGGGTATGAAGGCATATGAAAAAGGCTAAAATATGACATAAAATGGAACGTGAATGACTCTCATCAATTGGCTCAACTTTGTAGGTGAATTAATATTGGATATGGTTCCTAATATACATCCACATCATCCAATGCATGCTAAGCATAGGCCACCACAAAGTGTGGGGTACCATGCGCAAATATTTGAGCTTATAGCATGATGGATGATGGAACATGAGGATTTGAGAGCCACCTACTAGGAGTTGAGAGCTAAGAGAGCTCAAGCTCCTATCAAGAGCAAGATGTAGGCATATGAAAAAGGCTAAAATATTACATAAAATGGAACGTGAATGACTCATCAATTGGCTCAACTTTTTAGGTCAAGTAATATCAAATATGGTTCTTGATATACATCTGCATCAGCCAATGCATGCTAAGCATAGGCCACCACAAAGTGTGGGATACCATGTGCAAATATTTGAGCTTATAGCATGATGGAGGATGGAACATGAGGATTTGAGAGCCACCTACTAGGAGTTGAGAGTTGAGAGAGCTCAAGCTCCGATGAGAGAAGCTAAGAAGGGTACAGGAAAAGAGAGATCAACTTCACGAGAAGAACACGACAATGCTTGAGGCTAATATCGAGCTTAGAGGTGAGTTGTGAGTTGTACTACAATGGAGTAGCTCTAGGAGTTACGATCTACTATCTCACGTCAACCACCACCACCAAGTCCCAAGGAGTCTGGTAGTCATAGGCCTACATGATGATGGTGTATTCTTTGTATGACACACCATACTTTTTTAGTGTGGTGGTATGATAATGTATACAAATACCATGATATATATGAGCATTTTTAGTTTAGTTTGTTCTCTTAATTGTTTTCAATGTTACATGTTATATTATGTATTATATTTCCATATATAGAAAATTGAATACAACTATGATCTATTAAAAAATTCAAGATTGTTTAATGAATGCTACAGTGATCTAATTGATATATGTAAATGAATGATGCAGTCTAACTAAACAATTAGATGTAATTGTCTAATTAAATGCTATAGTTTTGATTAAGTGTGCAAATGTTAAAGTAGATGAAACTATAATATTATTCAAAGAAATTAAATGTGACACAAATTATTGAATAGTATACATAATGAGTAATAATCAAGCTACGAAAATTACTCTTAAAAAAATTGACACAAAAATGTTTTCCATGAATGAAGAAATACAAGGTCAAAATAGAAAAGAACGTCTATTTAATCTAATCAACATGCTTTAAGATACAACCTACTATTCAAAAGATGATGCTAAGTATAAAATCTATGTAAATCATAGCATTAATGGGTTATTTTAGAGGCGTACCATCTCTCATAAGAAGCTTTTATGCTCTTGATCCATAATCTTCATCAATAATATAATTTCCCAACCAAATCGGTCTAAACTTTCCTTTTTCTCTTGGTGTTGTGTTTACATTATATTTGATTCTCATATAACACCAAGTCACCTTTCTTAAATTAATGGTGGATAACACCTTCATTTTACTTTCATTGAACACCTTTGTAATAGGGTTGAAGATGTTTGAGAGCATGTATATGTTGTTCATCAAGCATTTCAAGTTGTTGAAGTCGTTCTCTATAAGAATTGTTGTCGATAATGCCACTAAGAGAGATTCATAATGAAGGAATTTCTAATTCCAAAACATATAACAACATCAATTTCATACACAACGTTGTACGAAGTATTTCCTATAGTCTTATGAACACTCATGCGATAAACCTACAATGCATAAGAGAGTTGGGTATGCCAATATTTACCATGTTTATTAACATTTTTTTATAAAACGTGTTCAATCGTTTTGTTAGTTGCTTTCACTTATCCATTCGATTGAGGATAATAAGGTGTAGAAAAACTATGTTGTATATGAAACTTTTCCAAAAACTTCTTTACTACTTTGTTCTTAAACGATGTACCATTGTCTAAAATTAAAGCAGAAGGAAGTCCAAATCTTGATATAATATTGTCTAATACAAAGCGGTATATGACCTTAGTCATCGTGGAACGAAGTGGAACTTCCTTGACCCATTTTGTGAAGTAATATGTAGTTGTTATAATAAATATATGTCCTTGAGATGGGAGAGGAGAAATCTTGCCATTGAGATCCAAATCCCACATAGAAAATGGCCAAATAGTAACTTGGGCATGAAGTTCATGAGCAGGAGCATGAATCAAATTGTTATGTTGTTGACACTTAAGACACTTTTTACAAAATAAAAAGAGTCTTGTTCCATGTTTTTCCAATAATTTCCAATATGAATTATATTTTTTAACCAAATATCAACCACCAAAATGTCCTCCACAAGCACTTGAATGGGCTTCCTTAAGTGTCGAAGGGATCTCGTATTTGCTCAGGTAATGAAGCATGAGACCATTATATGATTGTTGGTATAACACTTTATCCAAAATTATATATCATGCTACAAGTTTTTGAATATGAGGCCAAGAATTTTTCGCAATTGTTTAAGGGAAAATACCATCACATAAATATTGAAGCATGTGTGAATACCATTTGTTTGATCTATATGATATATCATCACCTCTTTTATGTTCTTAGCTATCGATGGTGATGTTAGATTATAAATAGTGAATTGAGAATCCACAGAAGAATCATTGAGGGATATAAGGGAAGCAGTGCTTTCCATTGCATTCATATGTCGATTATCCTTTCATAGAATATTGTCTATAGTATACGAGGCAAAGCATTTCAATATTTTTAACACCAAATTGTGATATTGGGATAGTTTATCTTGCTCTACTTGATATGATCCATTAATTTATTTTATGATTAATTGAGAGTCCCTAAATATACGAAGATGTGGGATATTAAGAGGCGATGTCACATGCAAACCAGCAATAAGAACCTCATATTTTGTGATGTTATCACCCCAACACCAAAGCTAGTTTGAGACTTAGAACCATCAAAATATAAATCCCATTTTTTGATTTCTTCTAATGTTAAACCATGTTCATCAAGAAATGAGTCTTAGTTTGGAAAAGCTAATGGTGAAGGAGCTTCAACTAAATGATTGATCAATGCTTGAACCTTAATTTCTTTTTGAGAGACAAATTTAAGATAAAAATCTATTAACAACATCACCCACTTAGCTAAGTTTCCTTTAAAATCAATTTTGGTAAACAAATGTTTTAGTATATCAAAAAAAATTATCACATGCACTTCAACATTAAATAATTAATGTCTCAACTTGTTTGTAGCAAACACAAGAGCCAAAAAAAAAAAATTATATTTTTGTATCATGTTTCATAATCGATTAATGTTCGACTAATATAGCAAACATGATGTTCTTTACCATTCACATCTTGTTGCACTAATAATGTAGCAAGAGCATTTGATTATGTAGAAGTGTAAAGAATAAAGGGATGTCTAGATGTGGCCAGTTGCAAGATAGCAAGATTAGCCAAATATTGTTTTAAATTCTCAAAGGCTTTTGGACAATCTTTGTTCCATTTAAAGCGAGATTCTTTTTTAAGTAACTAAGTAAATGGAAGAGTCTGACCCATCAATGATGCAACAAAATGACAGATAGCCTGAATCTTTCCTTGTAAGCTACAAAGTTGAGAAATATTTTTAGGAGGTGGCATGTTTATTATTGTATCAATCTTCTTCATTTCCACCTCAATACCTCTACGTAACACTATAAAACCTAATAGTTTTCCACTATCCACACCAAAGACACACTTCTAAGTATTCAATATCATGTTGTACTTATGAATTTTCTCAAAGATTTGACGGGGGATTTTGACATGCGTGTTATATATTTCACTAAGGACAATGTATTTGGATTGCCTCGTACTTCGAAAAGGAAGGTTTTTAAATGAGGAAATAATGAACATAATTTGCACCACAAAAAATATAGAGTATGATCTTGGAAAAGACACATTGACATGTGTCAAGGCTGATGGAAAGACAAGCAATAAATTAAGTATAATCATGACTAAGAAGGGTGGTGGATCTGTCAGAGTTAATTATGATGGGGCTCGAAAAGATGATAATTGGTTTTGCTTCAATTTCAAACAACCTACCAAGTTTTTTGAGCCATTATTTTCTCAAATGAAAAATCATAAGGTTTCCATTCAAATTGAGTTTTTTGAGTTGTCGATTGCCATTATTGAGAAAAACGACAAGCAAAGAAATGAGTTTCTTCTCCTTCCAAAAAATTATCCCTGCAAAGAAAACACCATGTTAGGCCCAAGGAAGAGAACGGTGTCGTGTAAGCATGATTCTCTATGGAAAAACTCATAGCTATGGGGTCTTTTCGAAAGAGTTGGTTTAACCCCGTACTTTGCAGCCATGGAAGGATATAATGAACAATTGAGTTACAAGTTTGCCAATGCCTGGAAGGATGGCAAAGTGTAGCTGGGTGGTCTCCATTTCAAAGTGGATGTGAAGCTTATAGCTAAGGCGACGAGACTAGCTTATGAAGGAAAGAAGGTGGCAAAGGTAAGTAATGGCAAATACCAAGATTATATTGAAATTTTTTGAGGATAAAGAGAAGGCAAAGAGATTCTAGAATGGTTATTCTAGGGTTTTACTTCCTCCCCCGTACCACAATGTATGCTATTGTGTTATGAAATATTTTACGCTTGAAGGTCATTTCCAGTCGGTTCATGGCTACCACTTCCTAATTCTAAACCATATCCGACACCTCGAGAAGATAAACCTACCTTTCTTCCTCTTCTCATCCCCGAGTTGAAGCTTAACCAATGGTGCAAATCTTCCATTACACCAGGGCCTAATTTGTGCTATCTGTAAATATGTTTTAGCCAAGTCCCCGCAGAGTAATATTTCCCTCAATCTGATTGAAAACCCTACACCTAAGAGCTCTATGAAAATTGAGCTTATTGAGAGTCGCCCTCACACCCCGTCTAAAAAACCTGCTAAGACTTTGCCTAACCTTATGGACCCCTCATGGCCGGACCTTCTTAAAGTCACTCCTGAAAAATAGAATGTTGCTTCTATTGGCTCTGCTATGAATAAAAAAAGGAAAATGCTAATCCGCGAATTGGGGGTTGACCCAAACACTATCACAATCCCAGATGACAATGACAACCCATAATGTTCAAATCCAGTGGGCCGAAGGTCTACCAGGCTTGCTTTGGCACTATCAAAAGGGTCGGATAGTAGTAAAAAGTCTAAAAGTTTGGAAGAAAAGTGTGTTTCAGGATCTCAAGATAGCAAGGGGAAGAAGGCAGTAAAGCAAGATATTGATTCCTCTTTGGAGGAAATCCTGGGTAGTCTTGATGGTGATTCTGTTGAGGAGAAGGAGTCAGAGTTGAAAGATGAGGGAGATTCTAGCAATGAATAAATTGAAGGAGATTTGCAACAAGAAGAGAATCAGGAGGCTGAAGAAGATAATAACAAGGTTTTGGAAAATGAAAATGCAACCAAGGACCTAGAGGTGATGGAAATCAAAAACCCTAGTGAAGAAATTATAGCGGGTTTTGACACTGATAGAATTAGAAGGGTGGAGGAGAGGTTGGAACTGATGGAAAAGATGATGCAAGAGGAAGATAAGGATAGTAGATTCCAGGCCCTTGAAAATTTTGTGAAGAGTTTGTGCAGAGTGGTGAATGCAGTAATGAAAAAGGTTGTTATGGCTACGATTTCAAGTCAAGGAAAAATTAAGAAGCAACAGAGGAGAGAGGCAATGGAGGGCGAAGAGGACTTATCTGAAAAGATGGAGCCTAAAGAGAAGTTTGAAGACATTGTCGAAGACTTGTTGAAAGCTTGGAGTTTGATCGAGGATGTCTAATCCTTGGTCTTTGTTTTGCTTTTTTGTCTCTTGTTGTTATGGGTTTTGGTGCTACTCCTGGTGGTTTTAATACTGTTATTGGTCGTTGGTGTCTGTACTATCATATTTTTAGTTGTATTTTTTATAATGGTTTTAGTTTTTGCATGGACACTACCTTAAGGTTATTCAGTTATTACCTTCTCTACTGGTGGGATTTTAAGATAGATAGATGTAATTTTTTACTTCTATTTACGATAGGGCTATAGTGTTTGATGGAAGGTATTAGTTAGGTTTTGGTTGTTGGGTAGGGAAGTGTCTCGAGTCTACTTCCTCTGGTGTTATTTTGACTAGTTGTTGGGTGATCCCACAATAGGTTTACAATTTAAGGAGATCTTGATTTTGCTGAAATCACATATTTTAGAAAATAATGAAGTTTAAGCCTTGAAAGGATTCATTTAAAGGATTCCAATTGAAGAGGTTTGATCAGAAATACATAGATCAAACCCCTTGGATAGAACCACTTCAGTTTTAAACCATACCTATAAATGGAGGTCTCACTTCTTATCAAATGCTAATAAAAAATCACTTTGATTTACCTTTTGAGGATCAAATGAATTCATTTTAAAATTTATTTTTTGTAAATGTAGTCCTCATTTATAGAAGCTTCCCAAAAGTATAATTTTAAATAAAAAATTTTTAATTTCTTGTGAATGTGGGTTTTCTCAGAAAATCAAGCTCTTCAATTACTGTACATGTGGGAAAATAGTAGTTATCAAAAAATTGAAAATATCACTGCACTGAATATTGAAGTCTTTTGATCCAAAAATATATATATTAGAATTTTGATACATACAAAAAAGTTATGTTGCTCAGTCATACCTATATACGAATTGTAATTAGTTTAACTTTGAAACTTGATTAAGGAAAATATTCAATAAAACATATGAAACCAAATGAAGTGCTAGATATCAGTAGTTACAAATCTAAATTCAAAAAATATAATTTTATCTGTGGAAAAAATTTATGTTGTATCACGGTGACATCACTCCTTAAAATGGTGTTTACTGAATAAAACTAGTTTTTGAAGGAGATGGAAAAAGAAGTGCAATATGATTCCAAAATTTTAAAAAATAATATACTTAGAATCTATAGCCAAAATGTCACAAATCATTAGTTTGCATCATCTTCAAATTCCTCTCATGTAGTTTTAGCCGTTATGGGTTGAAAAGTGAAGATTTAGTTAGAAAAATCAATTAGTGTCGGTTTGGCCAAAATTATGAAGCTTAGGTATTATTGGGTCCTATTGTTCTTTACTATGTTGTACTAATCTGTATGGGTCAGGGCCCTTTCCTTGCTTATCAATCAAAAACATAATCCTCTAGAATATTATGTATTAAATCATGAAAGATTGTCATCATAACTCTTTGATCTACATTGCTCCAACATTTTTTAATCCAAACTATATGACAACTCAACAAAATGTTCCCAAGGTGTAATAAATGTCATTTTGTATTGACCTTGAGGATTGATAGAGATTTTATTATATCCTAAAAAACCATCCATAAATGATAGTAAAGAATGTCTTGTGGTTAAATCAACAATCATGTTTATGTTTGGAAGGGAAAAATCATCTTTCAAAGATACTTTATTAAGGTCACAAAAATTCATAAACATTTAGATATGGTTATCTAATTTTGCAACAACTATTATGTTTGATATCCAAGGTGAGTAGTCAATAGGGTGGATAAAACCAACTTTTCAATCTCAACCTTAACCAACAAAGCCACCTTAGGGTTCATTCTAAGAATCTTTTGTCTTATTGGTTTAGCATCGTCTTCTAACACAATATTATGTGTAACTACCTTAGGGGATATGGTAGGCACATCTGAATAAGACCATGCGAATCATTTAGGAAAATCATGCAATAACTTAGTATGCTCTTGTTGTTAATCGGAATCAAGACATTTTTCAATTAATATTATCTTTTTTGTATTAAACGGGTCCATGAAGACGTCAACAATATCTCCTACGAGTAGTGTACTACAATCTGGAATGTTAGGGAACTTTTGCAGTATATCTTGGGCATCTACTATATAATCTAATAAACCAGCTTCTTTCCTAAAGTATGCTTCAATATTTAAACAATAGAGAAATCCATGATCATGATGATAAGTAGGTAAGTTGTCATAAACTCCCAAAAATTCCACCAAGGACTCATTGTTTTGAAGTATATCCAATGACATGTTACTTATGTGACATCAATTTAGGATTAACTAAACTGAGAGATACCTAGGGAGGATCTTGTGTTATGGTATTCACATTGAGTGAAGGTCTTTTTGAAGCCTTAGTGGGTTTTGAAGGATGATAACCAAGACCACTTGTTTCTTGTGTATTTAACTCTATAGGGACCTTGATACCTTGTTCTTTTACACCACAACCCTTGCCACTATATATAAACTGTGAAAAGAGTTTATATCCTCTTCCATAAATAGCTTCCAATTCTTTTAAGGAAGGTGGTTTTTCATAATCATTCACATCATATGTGGATGTATAATTGGTGTTTTCTTCATTGTTAGAAGTTGAAAAATTAGATGTTTGAGCAATATCTATGGAAGATTATGTAGATGTCATAATGGTTTCTTTTACATCTTTAGACTTGGATGGAAATATTTTATATTCCCCCATGAAAGTAGGTGTAAAATCTAACAACCCCCAATCATCGTCCAAGAATTTTTTGTGGGCGAAACACATTCATCTTTGGGCTCAACATGTATGGGTTCCACTTTTGAGGATGGAATCAATGTGTTAAAGGGCCTTGTGTTCCTTGTTTCAGTTTGTAAGCATTTTTCAGACTTAGGATCAACTTTCACTGTGTAAACTTTATTGTTATATGTGTATTTCATGAGGCAATGAAGAGTTGAAGAACCCCTCCCATAGTATGAATCCATGGTCTTCCTAGGAGAAGATTATATGAGAGAGCATCCGACATGACATGGATGATGGTAGGTAACACAATGGGACCCACCTTAATAGGTAATGTGATTCTTCCTAATGGTTGTCTACCCACATTATCAAAACCATGAATAGATAAAGCATCAGGTTGAATAAGAGACCTATCCACACCAAGCTTGTTTAAAAGGTCAATAATAAAAATGTTAAGACTCAACCCATTATCAATAAGGGTATGCCTACTACCCATTTTTTTAATAACAACCATTATCATCAAGGCATCATTTTGTTTTTGTATCTCAAGAGGGGGTAATTCACTTTGATAAAAGACAATATCCATATTTGTTGAATTCATACCCTCGAGTAAAGTTGCAACATCATTTGGTTCAGCATAAGGAGGAAAAGCAACTTTTTTTAAAACCTCTTGAAGAATGTTATGACAAATAGGTGAGTTTTTAATCAAATCCCACAATGAAATCTTAGTGGGAGTAGCACGAAACTGCTCCATAACGAGGTGCAGTAGAGAGAATAGGTTGTGGGAAAAGTATTGATGAAGGAATAACTAGAATTTTCTTTGGTTGTTTGTTATTTCATGTGTTATATGTATGGCCAACAACATGATATTGTTGTTGTTATGATTCATTTTGTTTCCTATGGTTACTTTGAGTCAATTGTCTTGCAAATTTTAAGATAGGACCAGGGGTTTTTTATTTATTCGATGGTAGTCCTATGATAAGAATTGGTTGGCTTTATGTTTGAGGTTGATTTGAAGGTGGGTAAATCACTAGTTGAGGTGTAATTGTGTTTTTTTTTTTTTGACATGTTGAAACCTTATAAGTCTTAGTGGACGATTTAGGAGAGATGAAGTCCTCCAGGGCATCATTTAACATATTAAAATCATTGCTACTAAAAGACTTTATATGTATAACAAAATTGTAGAAAGAGATCTGACATAATCATATTGTTGTACTTTATCCAAGAGGTTAATTACAACATTAATTATGAATTTCAATTTATGTTTTATGTTTGTCAATGTTAACTACATTCAAACACAGCCTCACAGATCTGTTACAGACATAGATTTGAGAAACAAAGTTTAGATTTGCACTAGGAGACACAAATATCAGTTTGCACTTAAAATCTTAGTAAAACTGAGTAGGTCAAGGGTGTGGCACACCCTAGACCAAGTTTATGGTTGTGTAAAAATCTAAGTTTTGTGACAGTGGTTACAAGTAACAGAGGTCTAAGATAGGTACAATCCAGATCTTAGATTGAAAACTCTATTGTTTTTCCCAATTTTGTAAAATGTGACCTAATGCGATGAACTAGGGTTTTCAAGTTTTACAAAAAAATATTCTTTTTAACCAAATCATGCACTAATTTCAAAAATTCAACAAATTTCTCTATATATCTAATGTATTTTAGAACTAAAAATGAACAAAAATTAGATGAACAACACTTTTTCTTTCAAATGCAAACACACCTTTTTACAAACAAAAAGTGATCTAATTTCTAAAGTTTTTGAATTTTTTTTCTTAATCTCAAATCTATATAATTTTAATTGAAAACTAGAAGATTTAATTAATGTAGGATACGTCGGGTTCACCAAAATGTTTGATTAGAAAAGGGATCCTAGGCCTAGTGTGTAGATCACCAAGATCAATCTATTTCCAAATTAACATTAGAAGCCAAATCAACAAGGGTAGGGGATTGGCTAACAACCTAAAAGGAGAGCCAATATGCACCCTAGATCTAGTTTTTTATTTTTTTGGAAGTTGATTGAATTTGATGTGGAATTTATTGATTTAATTTGACTATAAAACCTAACCTGAAAACACACTTTTTCTACACAGACGCAACATTTTTTTTGAAATAGAAGGCAGATCTGAGCAAGGCAAAATTTTGTGCACCTATAATATGAATTTGAGGTTGAATTGAGAGGTCAAGGGTGTGGGGTGCCCCAGACTAGCTTCCTTCTTTTCAAGATCTGATTTAACACTCCTGTAACTCTAGGTCTACACTCTACAATTCTGCTCTGCAACTTTCTGTCTTTGGATTTGAACAAGCAAAATCACAACAAAGAGGGGAAAGGGGGTGACTATGTAGGATTTTGCCTAGGTCAAACCCTCGTTTTGGTATTTCTACCTCCACGAATAGTCGATTGGTTGACTAATAAAATGTGTGTGCTCTTAGCCTTAAGTGCATCTAAGGTTGTAACAAGCTAAAATGATAAAAACCCTACTCAAATGTGTTAGAGAAGGATTCCTAAATGACATAAATGAGATCAACCCGAGAAAGTCAAATACCCTTAGAAAATCTAAAATGTAGCAATACCTTGCTTAGGACAATAAGTAGATCAAATTTTGAAGATGAGAACACTTTGAAAACAAGTCATTAGGTGCCTTGAAAGAAGCAAAAGCAATCTCCAAAATCTAGATTCCATCATGTTCATCCATTGGCATCAAACTCCAATCATTGTAGCAACCTAATTAATTCTGAAATTCTTCTTGAAAACTTGTAATAATGAATGTATTTTGGCATAGTCTTGTTGTACTTGTAATCACTTCTTAATTTTGAAATAATAATTCAATTTTATACAATGGAACTTAGAATAAATTAAAGTGTAGGCTGACTCATTTAATTTTAATTTTTAGGATTAATTTACCAACAAGGCTCAAATTTTAAATTACATTTATGAAATTAGAGATCGAAAAAATAGGAAATTAAGTTTGTTGGGAAAAATATTTGGACTAGGGCATTGAGTGTCGGTGTCCAATTCTTTCACACTCAACAAAACTTAATTTGGATGTTTAAGGTCTACTATAATTAGGACTTCTCCAAGATGAGAGCACTTGTCAGAGTTAATTTGATGTTGTTTGATCGATAAAACATTTTCTAAGGCAATATAGACACATTCTCCTAGTTTAATAGAAAATTTAGGGCTAGTGAATGTCTAAAGTGCATTAGTAGAAAGGTTACTAAAGCAAGTTCCAAATAGAGCATGAAATTGTACTTTTAGCTTAAAGGGAGTACAATTTTTTATGCTACAACTACATGTCCTTGGCTATTTGTTAGCATTTTAGAGAGTTCTAGGGCATAGAGGTGTGATAGGGCCTCTTCTTTGTAATCTTTCTTTCACCACAATTGTTGGTGTGATTATATCAAGCATTTGAAGAGTGTTGTAGGACTCCAATTTATTGGATTATGTTAGATATGATAATATTTTTTCTACTATGAATGAATGCCAATGAGTTCAAGGAAGGATTAGTAAGTAGATGTTGTTTGTATGCATCATATCTTTGATATTTATTCTTTTTTTCTTGTAATGGTTGAATGCTACTCTACAACCCAATAAGGCACTAGTCTTGAAGGCTTTGGCCCTCCACCCGCACTAAAAGCATAAAAATCAATTACCAATGAGTATAGGAATTAGTTCTAGGATCCATATATATTATCCATGATTCGGTATCATAAACCAAGGAAAACCTCAAGCAAAACCTAATTGTTAAACCATTATCTGAGTCATGTTCAATTTATTTATACGTTTCCAATGCTTAAGGAAACATAATTGAAATCATTTCAAGGGATTGTAATGTTACTTTATCTACAACTGCATGTGCAAAGTATTTATTAGCTATAAAGAGGTCTTACTGCAACTAGTTGAGCTTGATTTAGTAAAATTTATTGATGTTAAGCTCACATTTGGGTGTAGTTGTTTTGATGTACATCAATTATTCATTTGAATGCCAGTTAAGGCATATCTTTGGGAACACCTTCCTAGATTTAAGTTTTGAGCCCAAATTGAAGTGAAGATTACCCACTTCCACTAATTGGCTTTTAACCCTCCGCAATTTGTAGATGAAACCTAATTCTACTATCTTGAAGACAACCCTAGCCCAAATGGTTGAGTTTTATGAGTTTGAAGCAATGGTTTTAGGATCCAATAAGGAGATATTAGGCACTTAGGTGAACCTTTATTTCCCTTCAAGGAGCAAAGGCAAATAGAGATATTTACATACACCCCTACAAACATAAAGTGGACAATAATATGATAACTTTTCTCTTCTGACTATAGTACCAAAAACTAAATACAAGGTAGAAGGAGACTCAAAAAGAGCTTTGTGACTTAAAAAAATATCACCTTGCCAAGGTGTGGGAGTTGTTTGTGTTGTCAAATTGTTTCTAAGGGGCATGCCAAGGCCTCTCTTCTTTCAAGCAACTTTCAAATTATTAATATCACTTTCTTTTGGCCCTCCAATTTGTGTCTTAGGAAGATGTTAGGTTATGGAAAACCAACTTATCAAAGTCCCTTTTAAGTTTCCCAAACTTGTGGTGTATAATATTAAATTATGTGAAGCTTGTATGTGTAACTTGCATGTGAAAATAATTGTATGTGTAACTTGCATTTATAATTGTATTTAGGTAAAGTACTTATATTAGGGTAAGTAGCTTATTAGATCAACCTATAGTATTGTAACTTGTTAAGAGGCATTGCCTCACTTGGGTAAAGTACTTATATTGGGGTAAATACCTTACTAGATCAGCCTAGAGTATTATAACTTGTTAAGAGGCATTGACTGACAAGTTATCTATCAATTGTTATAATAATGGTTTCTCTTTCATATAGAGATATGTCTCTTAACACAACACAACTATATACTTATGTGCTTTATCATCCAAAGGAGGTTTATTATTCATTTGATCATGGTCTAAATAGTTGTATTGTGCAATATTTATGTGCCATCGTAATAGAAATAACAAGGATCATGCTTGCCTTGTAAAATAGAGACCATATATGATGTTTTATATATCCACATAATAACCTTACTTGCACAAAGGCCATGCCATACAATTTATTACAATTATCAAAATAATCTCCACTTTTTGATAAAAGAAAATAAGACGAAAATCACATAAGGCTTATTATTCATTTGATCATGGTCTAAACATCATAATAGAAATAACGAGGATCATGCTTGCCTTGTAAAATAGAGACCATATATGATGTTTTATATATCCACATAATAACCTTGCACAAAGAATAACCTTAGTTGCACAAAGGCCATGCCATACAATTTATTACAATTATCAAAATAATCTCCACTTTTTGATAAAAGAAAATAAGACGAAAATCACATAAGGTTTATTATTCATTTGATCATGGTCTAAATAGTTGTATTGTGCAATATTTATGTGCCATCGTAATAGAAATAACAAGGATCATGCTTGCCTTGTAAAATAGAGACCATATATGATGTTTTATATACCACATAATAACCTTACTTGCACAAAGGCCATGCCATACAATTTATTACAATTATCAAAATAATCTCCACTTTTTGATAAAAGAAAATAAGACGAAAATCACATAAGGCAGTCCTCCAATACAAATATAAGATTCCTATATTACCACTCTACATGAATGCTTTCAATGTCTACAAAGCCATCTTAATTCAATTTGTAAGCACACTTGTGACATGTTCTAATCATTAAATAAGAGAACTAATGCATATACCATAGTTCTGAAATAAAGAACATCAGCACATCATTTTCTCATAATCTGAATATAAAAAGATATGTTATTATATGTACTTCAATATTGCATTACCCTCAAAACAATGCACCAAGCAAGTGTGCAAGGTAAGAGAAAGGAACAAAGCTCAATAAATGCAAAGTAATTTCTGCTCTGAGTAAAGAGTGATTGCCATTTGCCTCATTGAAAATGCTTGAACATGTGCAGCATGTAGATTTAGAAGTCTAGTAAAAGAATTAACCTACCTCCTTATCCCAAAACTACCAAAATCATGTCCTCAGGAGTCAACCGAAGACAGCAATAGAAGATAAACTAATTTGTAGCCAAACTTCATCCTTCAAAAATATTTTTAGTAATGTAGTTCAAAAATCTTCATCCATTTTGAAGACATGATTGCCTTCTCTGTTTCCTATGCTTGACATTATGGAAGCCTTCTGATATTCGCCCACTCTCCTTTCAAAAAAATTTGTTTTCCCTCTGCATGACCAAAGATATCTTATGTAAAACATGTGACTTGCTGATGATGCAATGCTCGCATACACCAAATCTTATTTACCACATTAAAAAAGCACAACAGTTATATATACTCACTGCAATGAAATAAGATCCATCCAGTCAAAAGGATTTTCAACATTATACACCTTGCAATACCCAAGAACAACCTGTGAACACAAGAAAAACAGAAAATGAGAGAGAAAGGGGGAAAAAGAAATCAATTTTCTAAGTTATATAACAATTGTGAAAAAACCTGAAACAGTGCACACAAAAGTTTGAACATTTACCAAGAGCCGGTCTGCAACAAATTTTATGTATTGGCTCATTAGTGAAGCATTCATGCCAACCAAGGCACAAGAAAGGGCTTCACACACAAACTCTCTTTCAATGTTCACAGCATCACAAACTATCTCTTTGACTTTTTCTTCACTAAGTCTCTTCTTCAACAAACTATATACAAGAAGAAAATGAGAGATTTCCTTAGAAGTACTGTCCTACAATTACTAAAATACATGCAAACCCCACTAGCTAAATAGAACACATTGATCACACTAAGAATGTCTTACCTGTAAATTAGGCAAGCAAAATCACAATGAAGACCTTCATCTCTTGAAATAAGTTCATTAGAGAAAGTTAACCCTGGCATTAAGCCTCGCTTCTTCAACCAAAATATAGCACAAAAGCTGCAATTGAAAAGAATTAGCCAGGCCAAAACTCCACTTTTACTGTTAAACAATATAACCAGGAAATACTATAAATCAGCTAACCTTCCAGAAAAGAAAATGCCTTCAACGCATGCAAATGCGACAATTCTCTCTGCAAATGAACCAGAACTGCAAAGTAACTCAGCTACATATAATCAGCACTAATATTTCAATTTCCAGCGCCCTATAGCCTTCTAAGAACCATAAAGTTTACACTCTAGAGTCAAAAACACCATAGGTGTTGCAGCAAATGTAAATATGTCATTAACTAATCAACTTACAGGAACAAATGTTTACATTAAAAAAGAAACATCTGGATGCACTGACAAGGGACAAAGAAAACTCATATACTGATAAACTTTTCCAGTGGTATATATTTATATAAACCTCTCAATCCAGCGAAGTGCCCATTCTGCCTTTCTTGCAATACAGGGAATGGTGTGAATAGCATTTAACAATCTTGCTTTCTCCCTGGAATCTCTTACATAAGTTTCTAAGAGTAAGCTGTACATTTCTGATTGAAGCACAATAAATAAGAATCACTTAATAACAAGTAAATTTAAGAAAAGCTTATAACAGTAACTGTATATTTCTGGTCAAAGCACATGTAAAAGGTAAGAGAAAATAACAAGTAAATGTAAGAAACAAACATAGCATCTCTTGAATTGTGCTTACCGGAATGAATGTTCTCTATGGCTATTTGAAATCCGTAGAATGCCCGAGCCTGCAGAAAGAGAATCAAAGTCAATTTAAGGCAACACAACATATTAAGGAATATTAACCTACATCTTTCCTACAGAATTTAGTTCCAGTACAGAAAGAATAATTCCTAGTAAAGGTGAAAGGTGAAGGATAAAAGCGATTTTCTAAGTTCCAGCCCAGCCGGCACCCCTATTTGGAGTACAAGACACCTCTTGAGAAACAAGGGTATATATACAACTGGACCAGAAAGGATTGACAAGGCTCTGTTTCATCCTAGAATGGTGTCTCATATTCCAAATTTAGCTTCGAGCTTGTCAGTAATCTTAAAAGGAAAACAACTTTTAGCCATGAAATGAAACATTGCCACTCCACCTCAAAACCCGGAGTAATTCAAACTGGTAAACACCAGTTGACAATTAGGACCCGGAACTCTCATGAATAAACTCTTGGTTCATTGTAAGAAGAAAATACTTAACAGGTTGACAGAATTGATGCTTGTAACAAGAAATCCTGGTACTCAAAACATCAGGATACCGGGCAACCCTAATGTTCGAAAAAGAGAAAGAAAATACCTCTGGGATTTGAATCTCTTTAAAGAACCGTAAAGCCAAATTCTCCAAAACAATGCCATCCGAGGCAGCGAAGAAAGCCAATACGTGGCTTATAAAGTGTTTCTCATTGTGGGTAAGATTTTCCCACTGGCAGATGTCCTGTGAAAGGTCAACCTCTTCCACTGCCAAAACAAATTCAATATAAACTAAAACCCTGTCCAGTCCAATACTCCATAGAAATTTGAAGTGAAAAAGGAAATTCCACTGGAATACTATATAAGGCCAAATAGGAAAATACCAGTCCAGAAGCTGGCAACAGCTTTCTTGTACATTTCCCACACTTGGGAATATTTGATGGGAAACATGCAAAACCTCTGAGGGTTTTCCGTCAAAATAGTCTCCTCCTCCTCCCTGCCCACTGTGCCCATCCTCTCCTTTTCTTCCAATTCCCCAGAGAAGAAAAGGATACTGGAAGATTGAATGAAGCCCAGAGAAGACTCACTGTGAGAGAATCACCGGAGAAATGTTCGAATCCTTATCGTTTTTTTTTAAATTGGGGTTCTTGTATTTTTAGCGTTACCGTGACCGGTGACTTCTGAAATTCACCATTCAATGTGACATCTAAATAAAGCTGTGGTACATTAATAAATAAATTATGTCGTTAAAAAAAAATAAAGCTGGTAGCTCTGTTCTTGTAATTCTTTTGTTTTGTTTAATAAAAAATAAATAAAACTGTGGTACATTAAATAAATTATGTCGTTAAATTATATAATTTCCATTTATCGGATAACAATAAACTAATATGAAAATCTTAAATATAGATATTTTGAAAAAATGTTTGAGAATTTGGAGTTTTTTATTTACTTAAAATATTTTATTTTCGAACAATTTTTTTATTTATGACATATATGAAGATATAAATTTTATGTGTTGTTTATATTGGAAATATTATGTTTACGAAATATCAATATTTTGATGTGTTGTTGGGTTGTTGCAAGCTTTTGGATTCAACTGTGTATGTTTTTGTATCGACATTTCATATCACACTCAATGATTCATTTTCTTTCCATTGTTCATCTTCCTCGTGATGGATTTGAAACGTCGACACAAAAACATACATAGTTGGATCCAAAAGCTTGCAACAATTTCATGAACTATGGAAAACTCATTCCAACTAGTGTTGTTTGATGTCAAATTTAAGTGAAAGATAAGAGTTTTTGTTAAACACCATTATACTTCACCCCTTGTCATTGTAGAATGTCTCTCCATATTAATTAAACTAAATTAAATTGGAAGTAATCAAACTTATCATTGTCAAGTTAGGGATGAAGCATCTCTATTTTTTTTAATGGGGCTTTGAATTTCTCTTAACTAATTAATAAATTGAAAATTTTGTTAATTTTCTTGAGAGAAAACTGCACGTCTTTATTATATTCATTTTTAGTAAATGGTTTTAAGTTTTTTTTGCATTTAGTATATGGTTGTAGACTTTAATTTAATTTATTTGATAGATAAGTCTTTGGACTAGATTGTATAAAATGATTTACTAAGTCTATTTTAAACTCTAATTTATTTATTACTTATTTGAAGGAATATTGAATAATAATATAGAAAGTTACATGACAATTTCCAATCATCTATATAATGAACAATAAAAGATATAGGACACACAAAACTTCTTCATTAATTTTTGTGAATAAATTTTGTATATATATAAACTTAGAAAATGTAACAGAACAAAAAATAGCTTTTTGTAACTACCAAGAGTAATAACTAATTAGAAACTAATGTGAAGGTTCATTATGCTTCATTTTCCCCCATAGTGAACATTGGAAAAATATGTTCATAATTCCATTCTTTCTCCCACATAATGAACATTTTGAAGAAAAACTCCAAAATGTGTGCTACAACACTTTTTTGACTCAGGGCTTCTCCCTATCCATCTCCTAAAACTGGTGAATCTATAGTTTTTAGTCATTAATGTAGTCACTCTACAATCAAGGATGATCAACCTATAGGTGACCATCACGAGTCACTCTTCTTGTGCTCACTCCAATCAAATGTGATCAAATTACAATTGACCATTGTGAGTCACTCTAATCGCTAGTATTCACTCCAAATCATGATGATGCATGGGCATCTCATCTTTATCTACAGTGCTCAAAACTTTGTAACCTACAATCTCAAAATTTTAATCAAATTGGATATCAATAATCTTGGGACTTGTCTCACAATCCATCCACAAATCTACAATTTTTAGGACCAAATGATGTCTAAAGTTATCACCAACAACTTAGGAAAAACTAACAATGCCATAGAAGTAACAAAACTATAAAACATTAAAAATACGCCATTCATCTTTGTAAAATTTCCACTTGAATATGTTATACACTTGTCAATAAACATCCCCTTTGTAATAACAATTGATCAACATCATCAAAATAAATCATAAAAATTAAAATCAAAGGCATCTCAAACAAAAAGGGAATCCATAACACTTTCAAGATTAGAAAAATCAATCTTATCATGAACAATACTAATGCCAACATTATTTTTATCACCAACAATTTTACCAACATCCTTTTCATCACCAACAACATTATCAACATAATTGTCATCACCAACAGGAGCTTTAACACCACTCAATATAGCCTTATTTGGAGCATCTAGCTTAATCTTTGTCAAAGATGTCACAACTGTAGTATCTAAAGAACCATCTAATGTCTTTCATAGGAATGATTCAAATAAAGGATTAGTAACACATAACATAGGTTTTAGCACATTCTTCTAAAAACAATGAGAAAAATCATGAGTATGTTGACCACATGAAGAACAAGGGTGTATATCAAAACAAGAAGTTGATGTATGACTATGATGACCACAATAGGAACACAATTTTGGTTGAGCCAAATTAACACTTGTAGAAGAATATTCAACTTGGCATGCATTGATGAGACCTTCAAATACAAATTTGATGGGTTTTGAATATTATTGAACATAAGACTCAACAATACCCTTATAACCAAGACCATATTTTCCTTTGTTTATTTTTTGATACTTTAAAACTATCACAATAGGCTTTTCACTCACTTGTGTGGAAGCTCTAGAAGGAACATATTGTTCAACATATTTCTTTTGTGCTAAGGCACCGTGTTCGGTCTTGCAACCAACCTATCTCTTGTCGTAAAAAAATATATTGATCACAACATTCCATAAAAGTTGGCTGAAATAATCCTTATGATTCTACTATTTGATTTTCTTCTTTGGAGTTTTCAATTCTAATGTGTAGAGATAAAATGTCATCTTCATACAAAGTAGATCCCTTTATGTAGGCTTAATCAATAATGTCAAAAAAAATCCTACAAACACTTATTTTCCTCAACTTAATTTTCCTTAATTACAAATTCTTACAAACTTCCAAAACACACACTTTCTTTTACAAATTTAATTATAAATTACACATTTCAAATACCAATAATAACCAACTAATATTTTTCTAATTTATCTTGTTCCAATGCATGAAATCAACTTCCATTCCAATTTGTGCTTCCCAAATTTTCAATTCACCACCTTACAAAAAAATGTCAAAAACATTATTAATGAATGTCACTTATCTTATTACATGAAAGAAATTAACTACTTATGTCTCCCATGTCTCTATAACTTCAAACTTGAATTGTTCTTTGACGAACAAAATTAAAAATAAAAAACACATGGGAATTTCATACCATCTATTCAAACACATTACAAACCTTCCTTAACATTAGTATCAAAAATCAAAATAGCTATGTAATGTCTTTTCAAATCTATGTCCACCAAACTTGAGATCAAATCCAAATTGCAAATAACAATTTCTTGGCTCACTCTCTACCAATCATCGTGTACAACATAATGAAGTGAAACATAACAATTTTGTAGCCTCGAATCCCATTCAACCAAAAGTACAAATCAAACACCACCTCTTTACATTCTTTAGAACAATAAAACATAATATCTAGCAATAGTAATTGTAGCAATCAATTTACTAGGGTTGGTAACTAGAATACACCACATAGCCATCAATTTTTGTGGTTTAATGATAGTATGAACTTCTTTAACGGTCCTAAGGCAAATGTAACAAGCTTTCTGAGAAAACATGTGGTCATTGGTAGAGATTAAAAACCACAATCCTTTGTCAAACTGGTTGAGAATCAAAGCAGATGTATAAACTTACATTGAAACCTTGTAGGGAAATAATAAAATAACAACCTTCAAGGGAATAAGAAATTAACTTGCAGAATCCTTACATCTACGCATCAACTTTTACAATGTGCCTCATTCTTTCTTTTTAGAAAAATATTTTCACATCTTCATAATCTTAATAATTAGGGATCCATCACTAAAGATCTTATACCAATTGAAGGGATATTGAATGATAATATAGAAAGTAAAATGATAATTTTTAGATCATCTACATAATGAACAATAGAATACATGTGACACATAAAACTTCTTCATTAATTTCTATGAAAACAAATTTGTGCATATAGAGACTTAGAAAATGTAACAAATTGGAAATTTGATTTCTACAACCACTATAACTAATAACTAATCATAAACTAATTTGAATTTTAATTATTCTACATGTTAAAAAAGTTGAGGTGAGTGATCAAGAACTATGTTGGTCCAAATCTACTCAAGACAACTATATATGAGTTGGATTTGTGTTAGTGCATGCATTGTACTTGTTCAACTTGCATGACGTTAGATCACTCTTACTCACATGGAAAAATCCAATAGAGTGAGGGAGTGTATTAAGGACTACCCTCTTCATGCGGAAGGAGATTCCTATGAGTCTTAATGATATTAGCACATGAGGTGGGTGGTGCACCAACTTGATTTCTCACTTCACAAGGAAAGAATGCTTGATCATGGACAATAATGTTAAGTGTGAAGTTATAGATGGAATGTGTATGGATTTTTTTGGAAAATAATTGAGGAGGTGTGGTTATAAAAATTTGTTTATGCTCAAGTATGGTGTTGGATAAAATCAAGTCTAGATCATATTGAGTGTTAGTAAGGAAAGTGTTAAGATAGTAGTTTTCTCTCTCAATCAATTCTTAAAGGATGGATAATTTTGTTCTTTGATCTATTGCAAGAAAGCGAGTTCCTCTTGAATTTTTTGTATTAAATGCTTCTTGGTTTGGCTGATTGTTTCTAAGATCATTTATGATGAGCCTTACCCAATCCTTCTTTACCCCAAGACACATGAGTCTAATAGTGGGAGAAAGGAGAAAGAGTTAAGCCTAACTTCTTGTGTTTTTTGTGTGTTGAGTGTCTTGCACATGTTAGCAAGGACATTTAGTTGAACTTGATATTTTCCCAAGTGTGTAAATACCCAAAAATTGTATGGGTTGATATGGCAATTTGATGATGATTTGGCAATCTAACTCATGACCCATGAGGCATGAATTACACATCTTCTAAGAATTTTCCTTCTTTGTGATAGTTTCATTACCCCTTTAGCCTCATGTATGTCTTGTTTAGCCTCTACATTGAGTTCCAAACTTACTTGTGTAGCATTTAAAACCTTTTTAAGACCTTTGGTTGAAGCATCTCTCAAGATATTTATAAGTCATTGATAATTCCACGAGGCATCCAACAAACTCAAAATGAGAAAAACTATCTTACCTCCCTTTCCCAAGTTTTATTTCCTCCTCACTTAGCCTTCATGCTCAATGTGTCTTGGAGTGAAAGAAGACTATATTAAAAAAATTATATGAAATCAAGGAGAATTTTATTACTAAGGAGACTCCTATCAAAGAACAAGTCAGCGAACAAACAAAAATATAATAATAAATAGCAAAAAATAGTATCAAAGCAAACATAACATGAATCTTTCAAATTCAAGATCAACTCATTTTAATAGATATCAGTTTTATCTCTTAAATTATCTTATTTTAACTTTATACCTTCAACACCACTAATATGATGGTGCACTCAGGTGGGAAGTGGAGCGACTCTGCAAGTTTGAATTCTTTTGATGAATATGTTGATGTGGCTCAGAGCCGGATGATGATGATGATGATTTGTGGTTGGCAGTGGTCTTGTGGTTTGGTTTTCCTACGTGGGGTCTATTCATGGTTGCTCTGGAGCCGTGTTGCCTAGCTTGTCTTGGTTGGGTGGATGTTATCCCCTCTACTATGGCATTAGCTTCCTGTGTTGGTTTCTTTAGTTCTAGTGTGGTGCTATCCATGATCGTGGATGTTTTTGTTGTGGGTTCGATGCTTTTAGAGCTCCGTTAGTGGCGGCTTTTTCTCTAGGTTTCCTACTCGGGCTTCATGGGATTTGTTCCCTCCTTCTTCAACCCTCTCCTGGTGCTTTGTGAGGGAGCATTTGGTTTCTGGGCTTTGACAAGTTTTTTGTTGTCAGATGCATTTGGGGGGAATATGTTCTCTTGTTTCAGTTCCTTGCCTTCTAGAGATGGAAGCAGTTTCAGCCGCTATGGCGCATGAATGTTATGGCTATTGGGGATATGGCTCCCTGGATTTTTTTAGAGTTTTTTACTAGAGTTTTTTACTCTAGAGGCTATGGTCTGGGAGGGTCGCTTGATCTGCTCTATGTTCCATCTTGGGTATGTATTTTTTATCCCCTTTTGGTTTGGGCAGTCTTTATTGCTCTGAAAGGGATTAGTTCTCTTACTGGTGGATGCCAGTGTTCTGCTTTCCTCTCTAAAGGAAGTTAAGGAAGCTTTCGCTGCCTTAAGTTTTGGGCCCCTTCTGAAGTCTAGGTTGTACCTAATGTCTTGCTTAAAGACCCAAATAACCTTGCTCTGCTTTGTTTTGAAGCCTCTTTGGATTGTAATGAATTTGGTGAAGGTGGGGCTATTTATTCCTTTGAGAGATATTATGTTTTCCTCTCTAAAGGTGGTTAAGGGAGTGATTGCTACCTGTTACTTAGAAAATTATTCACACTGCAATACATATTCTTTCATCACATTTTTATCAGTATAAAAAATAATCATTCTTTTCAAAAGCAATAACATCTTAATGCATATTTCAATATTTCATTTTCTTATTGATCATATTAAACTTCTGATAAACATTTATCATATTTACTTACAAGGTAAAAGTAATCCAATAACTAAGAAACAGGGTGTAACATACTTCCCCCCTTGTGAATCATCATCCCCAATGATTTAAAGTACTTAAACATATAGATAAATTCAAATGAAGGTTTTACTTTCTATTTTCCAAATCATGCAAGAACTAAGTATGTTTCCAACTATTCTTCCCTCATAGCACCACCCCTTGCAATCTCGTCCTTCCTAGACCTTGCACTAAGTGACTGTGCTAACATACAGGGAGAACTTATGTGCTCAAGCAAACTTTCTCTCTAGTTAATTATACATCATAATTATATTAATTCAGATGTACATCATAAGTACAATAGTGATTGTATCCTATATGATACCTATACCATAGTGGCTGGACAAATACGTTCTCCTTGGCTAATACAATTATCCTTAGTGTAACCCAACTAGAAAAGGAATGTCGGTGTATTGCGCACTGCATCATGGGTCTCATCCTTCCCTTTGGTCTTTACACCATCAGACAACTCAAAAGTCGAGACCGTCCATCACTGACATAACCATCTACCTTAAGCATAATAATATTGCTTCCTAATTTAAACTTTGTATCAACAAAGTTTTCCATGATCCTTTTGATCTACTATTCCATTTTAACAACCTTTCCGATCTAAGGGTAATCCTATTTCTTGGCTTCTCCCAGCTTTTAGGAATTCAACCCTTCTTCTTGTATTATGTTTCAAATGGATTAAATTTCAATAATAGAATTTATCGTAAAAGTACTCCACAAATCCTTCAAGATTTGGTTTATCCCTTTTGCCTAGCTATCTAACTTAAAGTAATAAAGTGGGCATTCATTCAATTGAATTTTTCATAAGATGATCATGGTTTACACAAATCCTTAACATTACGTGCTTGTTACTATCTAAGATAACCTTCTCGGGAATATTAAGTAACTGCTTTGCACAATTTATTTGTAGTGTCCCTCGGTTTGCTTTTGTTTCTAACAGTTACTTGGTTGTATTGGACATTGTGATACTTTGATGCACAGTTATGATGATACTTTATTACTGATGTTTATGCTCATACCATGTTTAGTAGATCAGTTTAATTGATTGTGTGGGTTATTATTGCTATGAGTATTATGTGATTATTGGATGTATGTTCTGATTATGATTTTGGTATCTGATTATTGTGCATTGATGTATTTTGGTGAAAGGGAACAATGTCGCATCTCTCGCTTGTGAGTGCCCTGTGACGCTGTAATTTTCCCTTCACAATGTGTTTGATTGTTTGTCTATGTACATGCTCGACTGTGTGGTTTGCTGCAGGTTGCAGGTACCAGGCATCAACTCCACCTGAATTGTCAAGTTTGAGCATGCCTCAACCCAATGGAGATTGTTGATTTGGAGATAGCATTTGGTCCCCTATGTTGAGCCATCATCTTTGACTAGGATGAATATTCGATTGTATTACCTTGTTTGTGAGGTCAGTTCGAGTCAGTTGTCGTTGTTGTTGTTTTGTCTTCCGTTTTGCGGTGGGGTTAGGTATTGTTGATATTATGTTCATTTGAGTTATTTGTTTGATAGTGCCTTGACTGATTACTATTTTAAAATAAAGATTATTGTGAAAAAAGGTATTTCGATAATTTAAATAAATGTTTTAATACAATTGTGATATTGGTAAAATAAAATGTTACTAATGTTTTATTTGATTTGAATAAATTAAAATTGATGATTTAATAGAGAAATATTAAAATGAATATATTAATTATTGTATTGTGCAAGCAAATTAAAATGAAAGGAGTAACTTAATAAATTAAATATTTTAATAGTTGATTTAATTGTGTGCAAATTGTAAGATATGGCTAAAAATTATAAAAATAATAGTGAAGAAGGTAGTTTACGGTAGTGGAAATAAAAATCAAATAATAAATTCAAAGAAGTGCATGCATTAGCGGGCATTAAAGAATGGTAAATAAATTGGTTAAGGGGCAGAAAGAAAGGGGGATTTTGATTATTTTCTGGAAACTAATCTTTCTTCTTCTCTGTCGTGAATCAATTTTCTTGTTCTTGAAAAAAAACTTCTCTTCTGGAATTGGGGGTTTTGATATTGAAGTTCTACAGAGTTGTTGGGGTTTGGAGAGAAATTGAATTTGTAGCTTGGAATTCAGACCCGGCATCAAATTTCAGCTCAACAAATAGAATTAGCCCAGGTTCCTCTCTTTTGTAATCTTCTTCTTCTTTTGAAACAAATGCTTGAATTTTGGATGTTAATTTGGAATAAACATGCTTGTGATTAACTGGGTTCGAATTGGAGCAATTAGTAAATATATTTGTCAATGTTGCTTCAGTACTCTCAGCCTATTGTTTCGAATTTATTTTGCAATCTTGTATTCCATGTGGTTATGTCTATTTTTCTTTTGTAATCGGTAACTAATGAAATCTTAAAAGAGTCTCCAAGAATTCATTGGTGCACAATCTTTAGCTGCCTTTATTTGATATTGCTTGAGTCCATTCTGTTGTTATTCTCTCTGTTAGAGTTGACCCAGTGATTAGTCGCGCCACTGCTTACCTAGTCTGGTTTTTCTATTTTGTTAACTTTATCGTTTCCCTTTTTGCTATCAGAATTGTATCAACCCTTATGTCTGGTTATTGATTTCTTATTTTCGTATTCGATTAATTTTGTTTGCTCTGCCTTAGAGAATTGTTGCCTTGCCATCTTAGTGTTACTTGTGTCAGAATCTTTAGGGGTTGTGCCACTATATAAGTATACCTATTTTAGATTTCATACTGTAGCAATTGGAACAAGATTGGGTCTTTGGCGCTGCTTGTTTACTCTTGCTAGTTTCAGTCCATTTAAGCTTGAATTTGATGCCCACTCTTATAATTGTGAAATTTAGTTTCAATAAATACCTTTCATAGTTGGTAGTCGTTGTTTAATAGTCAGGCGTTATCACATTTGTTGGTAAGCCGCCCTTTATAACCATATGTGAATTCTTTTATGTGATTCGTTGCCAGTGTGCAATGTATTATAACTTCCATTCGATGGTCTCCTTGTAAAGGCATCTTAAGATTGATTGAATTAAAAGCTTGTTGTCGGTTATCTTCTTTTGTTTGTGTCCACTATCTGAAAACGGAGCAAATGCGTTTTGAATGTGGCATTCAATTGTCTAAGTAATGCTAAATCAAACCTTTAATGTTTTGCCCTGTATTTGAGTCTTTTTTTTATGTGTCTAGCATTCACTTTTTGTTTGGTATAAGCTTTTATCTGGTAACGGAAATACAGATTAAGTTTCATTATATTCGATGGAGTTTAAGCAACACTGGCAAACAACTATTTAAATATATATATATATATATATTTAAGTTTATAGATTTGAGTTGATGAATTCACAGCTGAGACATTGTTTCTATATTTCATGTGAGCGAAAGTTTGATAGAAGTGTAAGTGATATTCAATTATGATAGCTTGTATACACACACATATATATGTATGTATGCATGTATGTGTGTATATTATATATATAGGTACATACTTATTCACGTTACAAGCATACAAGCGTTATATGTAAGTATTTATATGTATGTGTATATAAATGTGATGAGATCAATGAGGAAATATTGTTGCCTTAATTATTAAATAAGCATGTAAGTGATAAATGAAACTAAGAAAGATTTAGATATGAAAGGTTTGATTGGTATAACTAGGAGATTAGTTTACATGGAGTAATGGATTGTTCTTATTTGAAGATGAATGCTTAGGAATATGTAATGGGTGCATTGTAAAATTATCTTGCGTACTTTGACTATGTCCTTGAATTGAGTCATTGTATGAGTAAAGTTAGTGAATAATGGAAATGGGATAATTGAGAGTTATTGTTCAATGTTTAAGTCCTTGTGTGAAATGGATTTTGGAAGCTTCCAGAGGCTAGAGGGAATTTTCTACTTGATGGTTTCTATAATTATTCATTGGAGATGATTGCTAATGTATTGAATGAGTTTACAAGGGTCATTAGCCTTGCACGGTATATTCTCCACTTTGATTGGGACTTGTGTGCGGGATGCTTTATGCCTCACCTTGTTGTGTATTTTTATGAGGTTTTTGTGATTGTGCAAGTTGGCTTTGCCCTATTGATTTCATTTGGTCTCTTAGTTGCTAGTAGGGGAGTGGCTCTCAATGGGGGCTAGCACACAAAGTGACACCAGGGTAACCCATGTGGGAGTTTCGTAATTAAGTGAGAACTTAAAATGAATTAGGGGGTTGGGTAGTAATCACACTAATCAAGATAAGTGAATGTCTCACTCATGGCTCAAGTGCTTGTTTAGGTTTGAGATGAGTTGAGAAGGCCTGGAATGGCAAGATCAACTACCTCATCCTCATGAGAGGTATGTTGATTCCGCATAGGTTTGTATGGGGGTCGGAGATCGGTAGAGGCTACCAGGGTAACCCAGGATGGGAGCTGGGGCCTAGGAAGATCTGCAAGGGTAACCCATAGCAAACTATGTGATGACACTCCTACAAAAAACCTAGTATTCCCTTGCCTCTTGTCTCCCTTTGATTATTGTGTGCCTCTAGAAGTGGTGTTACTTTCATGTGATGTTGTATTGTACTTGTTCATTGGAGTCATGTTAGCCCTTGTGACGTCTTTTGTCTCTTGTCTGTTTTGTGGTGGGGCCTTATTGCTATCTCCTAGCATGGGGGGTGGACCTTAGGGTTCCACATGGTCGAGTGGAATGTGCCTTGTACTCCATTAGGTTCCCTTACTTTGTTCGTGTTTGTGGTGACTACTCCTGGATATGAAGACTTTTGCACTTGTTTCCATTTCATGTAGACTATCTTTTATGTACTTGCAATGTACTATAAATCAGTTATAGCATGTAATGTAATTCTGATTTACTCTCCTCTCTCATTTGAGGAAACAATGATGTAATGATGTATTACTATAATTAATTGTAAACTCTCTTTTGGAATGATAAATGTAATTGATGTTATTTTCAATTTAAGGATCTTTGATGTTGTTATATTGTTGGCATGAGATGAATAATTCATATTAGTTGATCTTGTAAATGTGATTATTAAATGAAATCCTTATTGTTGATGGAATTTGTTAATGTAATGATTTACAGTTCTTGTTAGTTTAGTTAATGGGGATCTAGTAGCGTAGTCACGGACCTTAGAGGACTTAGATTAGAACTTAAGCTATGGTTTCATTTGCAATCTTGTGAATATTGCACTTTAAAATAAAAATTATTTTGTTTTTAGGTGTTTTAGTGTGTTGTCCTCTAGGGTTTCATGGCGGGGCATTACATTATTGCTTAGGACTGATATCCTATAAATCAAATTTTAGAATCAAAATTGGTTACCTTGTTGAGTCTATCCACCATAATATTATGCTATGTGACACCCACCTCCCAATGCTAGAGATTTACATATGTGATATTGATTTTTGTAATTTTAGTTGACGGTTCTATCTTAGATTATGTTGTAACTATGTATTGTGATTGAACATACCTTGGTGTTATCTCATTAGGTGATATACACGCAAATATGGTTACCTTCATCGATTATGATTTTGTGGTAAATATGTGAATGATGGAGCCAATTTGATGATCATTTTTATTGTTATTTTAAAAGTGGTTAATTTTATGACTAGTTGGATTGTGGTGTTTTGTTCATGAAAGGATATTTATGATATGAAGTGAATGTATGCAATTAATTTCTTAAATTTGCAATGTTATTAGAAGATATCATGTTGTACATTTCATGCTTCAATTTTATTATGATGATGGATTAACTATTGCAATTGAGTGTGTAGGTTTAGCCAAGGACTAGTGGACACGAGGAAACACTAAGGTGACATATGTGCATTTCATGTCAAACCGACCTAACTTATTTGGAGAGGTTAAGGTCTTATATGATGTGTTTCTATGTAATGTGGATAGTGTACATCATATGCTAGTGAGAATTATTGTTTTAATGTCTAGTGTAGTGTCTTGTGTAAATTGATTATGGTGGCACATTAAGTCCAAGTTTTAATGTTGATTTAATGTGTTTTATTTATGTTTTAAGGTATTTTCATGACCCTAGGTCATAAGGCTAGGGCTTAGGGATAATTTCATGGGTTTAAAAGTTAATTTTAGAATCTTAGGACCACTTTTTTTAAGCCTTTTTCACAAGTGACGAAATTCAAAAGTGGGTCAAGGCATGGAACTCTCAGGAATGCTTAAAGAACCCTCACACCAAGAGTGTGAAGGGTTGGGTTGAGAGACATAGGTGATCAATTGTGGAAGTGACACTTGTTGCGATCACAATTGAAGATGAGGAATTAGGGTTTTTGTGGGAGTTTGGTTTTTGAAAAACCTTGACATTGGGATTCACATTCATTCTAGTTTGGGGGGCCATAAACCTTGAAGGGAGTGAAGTAAGGTTGGAAGAAAGAGCTTGGAGGAGATTATTGCTAGTTTTACATCTACCATTGCCAATTTGAGGACAATCTAGGTTGGTATTGCTACCCCTTTTGTGTCATTTTTTTATGAAAATAAGTGTAAGCATTTTTTTGTAAAGATGTGTTGTTTGTTGTGGTTGTTGTGTTGCGTGTTGTTTGTCATGTAGAATGAACCTACCATGGTACAAAGGTTTCATCATGTGTGGGGTTGAGTGGGTGAGATGTCCATAGAGGGGGTCGTTGTAAGGGTATGAGTACCCATGGAAAACTTGCTTTGGTTATGTGAAAAAATTAATGTGTTACAAAGTATGGTATGGTGGTGATTAGGTGTGAAATGGAGGTTGGGTAGTGGAAGTATGGTTGGTGTTACGTAATGATAAAATGAGGAGATATGAGGTTGTATATGTACAAAATTTTGCTACTCTCCCTCTTTTCTTGATGTCCTCACTCCCCCCTTTTAGGATCTTGGAGAAGAGACCTTGTGTCGTGTCTTGTGTTGTAAACGGACCTGTAATGTGACCATTGTATGAAATTTTTCCGTTATAGTATACTATTGGAAGTGTTGGAAATCTGCTACAATACATAATCCTTGGTTGTCTGTATGATGTGTTGTGCAAACCCTGTCATCTTGGTGTTTCCCCTAGCTTGAGGGTGGGCTATTTTAGCCCTATGACTGGGAGGTGAGCTCCCACTAACTTCATGGAGTCATATTTGTTGTTATTGTGCAGAAAATCCAGCTGAGAAGAGGGTATGGCGGAGAGTTGTTGTTGTGTAAACTTGTTATTGTTCCATACTGTAAAAGGAAGTGAATGTGAACTTATGCCATATCTAAGAGCAACTACAGAACTGGAGATATAAACTTCTAGATACATACTAGGTATTTATATTGTAGAAAGGTTTCATTTAAATGTTAGAGTATGGGGACAGCAATAAAATATTTAAATGTAAATCAAATGTTACACTCTCAAAAGAATTTTTGTAGTGTTTGCAATAGATATGCTAGATAAACTCTTGCACATGATAATGTAAATTAGGTGATTGAGTATGACTGTAAAGGCATCATCAAGAGAGACGTCCACTGCAAGCTATGATCATACAACTGTAAACAAATGAAGAAGGAAAATGCTAATATATTTCCATTTTAGCTATCGTTGTGCTATGTGTGTTCAAAATGTAGAAAAATGAACAAGGAATTATTATTTTAAGAGTTTCAATGGCTTTGTTGATGTTTACTATGCAAAGGAACTGGTTGTAGTAACTCAAAAAAACATATATGTATAACTCTATTACATCATATTGTTATTCAATACATACTTGGGTAGATCGAAGATGAAAAATAATATTAATGGGATAGTGGTCATTTTGTCTATTTTTGTAAAAATCATAGTTAAGAGGAAATATGTTGCATATAATGTGAACATGTTTGAAAATAGTTGTTTAGGCAATAACTAGGAAAATGTGTTTCAATTTTAATCCTCTAATATTATGGTGTATATGTAAGTGTAATATTGAAATGAAACCTTAGATGCTTACTTTCCAATAAGTCACAGGTACACAGAGAATGAATTGCACAAACCTTGAATATGTATATATAAATAAACCCCTAGTCACTGATGTTGAATGTCTACATTATAAGCAACTATGAGATGTGAGTGTATGCTACCTCAGAAATGAATGTATATACTCCTTTTGAAATGGCATCATTGCCAATAGATGAACGGTTGAAATATTGTGCACAAACATAGTGTCATCTTTCAGTTTGGAGGTCTCATTTAGTTGACATTTCAGGAACTTTAAGGCATAAAATAAATGTTAGGCTAAGACCTCCATTCTGTAAAAGAGGAGGCCCAACTTAGTTAAAACCGTAAGTGCATTGCAATAAGGAATCTAAGAGCTAAGAGAAATAAGATATGCAGACCCATTGCTAGTACTACGGTTGTATATATTAAAGAAAAGAGAGCCAACAAAACACTAGATATCTCTCTGGCATTTAGATTGTCACCCATAGGAGAATAGAACTGTATATTTAACCCAACTCAGGATAGGAATAAATCTATGAGCAGATATAGAGATCAACTAATTTGTAAAACTTAGGGACCTGCAACAATTTCCTACAGCATGTAACAACCAATAAACCTGTAACCCTACAAGAAAACCCCCTAAGGAGCATTGTACAGTGAGAAAAAATAATATAGGAATATCCCTTCCCTACACCCATATGAAAGAGGAGGCCTTCCCCATGGGTCCCTCTTAGGCGTGGCCCTAATGGGCGTCTCTGCCCTTCACAAAGGGCACAAATTCTTCCAAATCTGGCACGGCTCGTAGGTTGAGCGCCCTCTCCTTGCATTTAGCAAACCCTCATTGCCGTCGACTATGCCTTGCACCTACAAAAAGGCAACAATGAAATAAGGTTGAGACCTGTTAAGTCTTGCTCGGCAAGAAATTAGGTGCCCAACATTAGGGCAAAATTGATTTAATAAAAGAAAAGAAAAAACAATAAAGCAAAGGAACTCTGCCAATGACCATGCCTAAATAATGAGGTGCCCTTTATTCCATTCAAATTAAACGTGAAGTCAATATAGGAAATAGTAATTTTTTTGGCATTGGAGAGAGTGGTAGTGATTTTAATATTATAGGTTACAATTAACGTAGTTCAGGTTAAAATTATAGTTTAAAGAAGGATGTGAGAATTGTTTATGTTAACAACAATATTCAAAGTAATATCGAGCACATGATACGATTATTGATGTTGTTGTTAATAAATTAGATATCAATAATTAATATAGAGATTTATAGGTTAAAATAATATTATTGTTAATAGATTTATGTGTTATTATTTATAGTTTAATAATAAAATCAATAATAATATCAATGGAGTTAATTTGAATGCGGATATTAATGTACTTATTATTATGGCAAAAAAATAACGATAATGTGATGTCAAAAATAGGTCAATAATAACATTAATAGCAATATCCATAGAATTGATTTTAGTATATCGATATGGATATTTGATAGTAAAAATATTTAATATTAATTTCTATAGATCAATATTAATATTATTAATAATGATATTAATAACTTAAATCTTAACATAAACATTAAATAGTAGTGATAGGGTGAATAAGTAACAATAAGCTTAATAATATAACTAGTGCTATATTAAATTTTGTATTAATACTAGTGTTGATAGATTGATATTAACTTAGTGGCAACATCGATAGGTTAATGTTAACTCAAAATAGATATCAACGTTGATAGATTTTAAATTAATGTTAAATTCATTCATTTAATACGTAAATCATATTTGATAATATTGTTATTACAAGTAAAAATAATGTTAACGTTATAGCCTTGATATTAGTATTAAAATCGGATGCCAACATATTTAATATTAATATTAATATCAATATCAATATAAATAATAGAATTATTGAGAAGTGTTAATGCGAATGATAAGCTCCACTAATAGATGGTGTATAATTATGAAGCAATGGGTGATGAGCAACATATTTATATGCTAACATAATTATGGGTAAACATTAGCAGAAGTCATAACAGTAACAATGATGGAATAAGCAAATGAATAGTAGTAATGCTAGAATTGATGGGTTGAAGAAGCAGTAATGTTGACTTGTACACAGGTACACATGTGGTTTAATTAATGCCAATGTTGTCGCTCGAACCTAGCAACCTTTATAGTTCAACACTAAACTCATTGATGTGCAATAGTTTTGTTTGTTTAATCGAAGAGAAAAAAATAGTATGTTGTGTTCACGTCTTAGGCAAAAATTTAGGGCAAGACACTTGGTATCAGAGCCTCTAGGTTGCAATGTCGGGAAATCTTTGGATTGATTGTGTCGTAGTAGTCCATGTGTCAATGTTTTGCAAGTTGGTGTATAATAGTTATTATAATTATGAAAGGAGCTTAAACGGATAATTCTTGAGAAACTACTTGGGTGAAACTTTGTTTAATGTCAGTAACCACATTTTGATTATATTGAAATCTTAGAAAGGGTCAAGTTAACCTTGCTAAATGGCCCGATTGAGTATTTAAATTAAGGTGTTTTGTGTTAGGCCCTTACCTCCCTTTTAAGAACCCAAATCATCATTAAAACACCCTAAGTTAATACAGTATGTACCTTGTGAGAAATAGTGAAATAAGTATGCAAGTGGTTAGTGTAAAACTTCACTATTGTAATGCCCTCCCAAGGACATGTTAATAAAATGCAAGTAAACCAATTTAAATAAGAAGCAAATGATAAAGTAAAGCAATCATTAATGTATTTGCTCCATGAACAAGTTAATAAAACACAACAAAATAACTGAATAATAAAATATTCATAGATAAACAACTACACTTAATTTAAAATTTACTTAACACAAGAGAAAGAAGAGTATAATGTTGAATACATGTTCTTTAAAAAAAGATACATATGCAGGTTGATTCTTACAATCTTATAAGAGCGATTAGTAGAATATTAATAAGAACATGCTTCTTAGATTCCAAATGTCTCCTAAGGAATTAACATCATTAATACAAAGTATCCTTTCAACTTGCCACAGACTCGTGAGCTAGATTATTATTAATTTTGGATTTCTATATATATTTATATGTATTTATTCTACCTTGAATGGTAGTGTAAGTTTTTTTTTTTTTTTTTCAAATATTTCCTATACTTATACAATGTTCTAATTAATAAAGAGATGACAAGGTTAACTCGTATCACATCATCTCTTGCTAATTTTACTATCAACCACATTGTTAATATGAACAAGACCAAACCAAAATAAACTTTGTTGTTACCACATTAAGCAAATTAAATGATAAATGCAAGGATAGCTAACTTATACATGTTCGTACAATCAAGCTAGACAATGTATATTTACCTATTGTTGGTAACTTGCAAACACATGGACAATAAAGGTTCAGATAATTGCAAAAAGAGGAAGTAGCATTGTAGGGTACAAGGACTATCTTGATCTTATAATCGACCAAAAATAGAAGTCATGGCAGAAATATATAGTTTAGATAAGTTGATTAATAAAACTAATCGATTGTTGCAATATCTTTGATTATTCTTATTTCAAAATAAACACGAGTATATTTTGTTGAACTTTTAAATTGGTGAGCATATAAGGAAATACTTACATTACAAATGAACATTTGTAATTCAATAAAAGAACCGACAATATGACTATAATGCAAATAAGATGATAAGACTATTGCCCACTAAGTTTCAATTCATAAAGAAACATTCACTGACACCAACAAATGTCAAACATCGTGCCAAACACTTCTTACATTAGCAAAGTTTGAGGCCACGTAGATCCAATATGAAGAAATCAGATGCTTAATTCTAGAATATAAATCCTTTGCACCAACGTTAGCAACTTAAGATGATCATTCTGATAGACCTTATTTGCATTCATATGAATGTCAATGCATGAAATCACACTTCAGCTCATAGGGAAAATAAGGAATCAATACAAAAGAACCACATTTATTTTGGTCAACACATAAGGTGACTGCCAACAACAACATAAACGCTATCAAGGGTTTCAAAACCGAAGGATCAAGCAAATAGCTCGACTACAGAGTAGTATCATCTTATAAATAATCAAAGATTGCATAAGAGAACATATAGACAATATTTTTAAAGGCAAATCAAAGGCATTAAAAGGGATGCATTTAGTCTACTTTGCTCGTTCTCTATTTATCCTTTGTATTCGATTTAGATTTGAAATAAAAGCATCATACAAATAACTTCTATAAAAATTTCTAGTGTACACACCAAAACTGAGAGCAGATTATAGGCATCTTGGTAGGTTGAAGGTAAGAGTATTAGGCTTCCACAAATCGATCATGTTACCTAATTTAGCTTCCAGCTTAATCAAGTACGGCTGAGATAGTTTTTGCAAAATAAAGATCACATTCAATCCTGCTAAGTTCCATTCATATGCACAGAAGTAGTTATCAAGTAAATTTCATTTTATTATACAAATGTATACAAAAGAAGGATTGCACAAATTTTGCACAAATGTTGTCTTTTATTGATAATTACAAATGTATGATGTCCCACACAAGCCGTGGGAATAACTATTTCAATACAATATGAGACATAAACTATGCATTTGAAGAAATAGAAAAGAAAGAGCATATGGAAAGAGTAGGGATCCGCCATTACCTGAATGATGAACCCCAAGTTGAACTACTGCATCCTTGCTTCAATCCCTTTCGCTTGGTTGCTCTAGAAGTTGACCTATTGCTACTTGAAATGTTTGTAAGAGATTAGAAAAGTTGTGTTAGAGCTCGGGACTCATATTCTCTGCATATACTACATCAAAAAATATATAATTTACTCTCATATGGCATTAAATCAGTTTTGCAGTTATCACAGATATCAAGGAAAAGCAGAAGATCATCATCAATCCCCATCAAATTCTAAGCTTCATTGTTTTAATTTAACATGTTTGTTCACTGTGCAGGTATAGGTACATTAATCTTGTCAACATCACGGTATGTGGAGAAAAATGGGTTCCCACAAGGGTTGAGCCCAACATATTGCCCTCTTAGTTCTTGAGAGGGATAAGGATGAATTTCATCAACACAAGTCTCATTTAACAGCAAATAATGGAGTCATCAAGGCATTGGAATAAAGGGAAAGCTTCATGGTCTTATGAAGTTTTGATCTCAAATTTAAGAAAGACAGAGTCTTCAAATTTCAATGAGATTATGGTGATTTTTTTTCTTGGTTTTTTTGTTTAGTATACTGCAAACAAGACTCTTATGACAACCAAGAAAGCATTAAATGAGGGGCAGACTTATAAGTGTTTTTCGTATTATCATTCAAGTGAGGACAATTATCACAAAAGGGCTCCATGCATGACAATGTGAAGACAATCATACAAGTGGGAGCAAGTTTCATAGAACAATAAATTGACTGTTACTTCAGGATTGGCAATCAATTACTTTACAATGGGGTGTGAGTATTTATGTGGTAGCACTAAAAGATAGTCCCATCAAGAGGGTTGTAGAAGGATGTCACTCCATTAGGGTCTTGAGATCATCAAGAGATATTTTTAATGCATCCAATATGAAGGTTGTATATGTATGTGAGTTCCATGCAGGTAAACCTTCAGGTATCATAAGCCTTTTTTGTAGTCAAAATCACAAGGGACAATGTTGATACTAAGAATGTAGTTTGTGTTACATATCAAGACTTAGCCTAAAACAATGCATCATTGAGATGATAAACAGGAGAAGACCGGTCATGATTGATTGAACAAAGGAAGTTCATTTATTTTTTGCTATCACCAATACATCAATGACAATGGAGGCCACTTTTCATTAAGCATAATGGAGGAAATCTAACAAGTTTTAGGCCTATAAAAGTGGAGGTCCACTTGATTCATCAAATATAGAATTTTTTATACAAAACACAAACATTATCACTATCAAAAGATTGATAGTGGGCTATCAAAATAGCAGTGAAGTTTATAGGTTTTGAAGCAATAAAGAACCTATATTTCAAAAGTAGAGATTATAGAAAAAATGGTGCAGTAATTTGTAGTATGAAAGTGACAACAAATGGTACAAATGAACAACCCACACTTCATAGTTTACAGTGAAGAGCTCATGCAAGATGAAAGATTTTCTTTCACAGATAAATGAAAATCTCAGTATTTTTTTTCATTTCCAGAATGAGGAGCAACTTACCAGCACATTCTCACAATGTGACTGCAAATGAAGGTCTCCAAATTGCACAAAAATTTCAAACCCCTGAAACTCCATTGGTGGTGCCTCAAAGCATGAAAGCAAAAACAGTCATTTCTTTTGCAGAGAATGAAAGATCTCAACATTTTCAACATGGAGAAAATGACTCACCAATTCCAACACGCCTTTCCAGTATGACTGCAAAGGAGAATGCCCAAAATCTATAATGGAGGTTCAACCCTAGCGACACAGCAATAGAGATAAAGTGAAGAAAGTGAAAATGCAAATGAATGTCGTGGGTTTTCTTTTAGGGTTTATTTTTCCCTAAAGTTGGCCGATAAAACTATTAACATTTTTCCTTTGTTTTAAATGCATTTCATTCATAATCCAATACCCCTTGCGCAAATGTTAAGTGTTTTATGCCTTCCTTGCATACTTTACAAGGTTTGATCAAATGTCCCTTTTGTATATTCAAACAAAGCATGGTCGAGTGAAGTGCCTTTATTTTGCACCAAATTTGAAATGTAAAAACATTATTAAGTGATACAATTATAAATCACTTAATTAGTGCTATGTAAATGCATTATAAGAGGCGTTGGTTTTCAAGATTAAGTCAAAAGGGATGGGAAGTAGTTTGAAGGTTAATGTGCAAGTGCCAAGTTTACAAGAGAAATTGTGGAAGTTGACAAACAAGTGGAGAGAATATAGGAGTTGTTTTGAATTAATTTTGAAGGTCTTGGAAAGCATCTAGGAGCATTTTTTAAGTACCTTTATGGTAGGAGAGGTTAAGCCTTGACCTTTTCTTCATTTTAAAGCCTTTTTGGAGTCTTTTAAGGGGCTAAAAAATAGGCTTTATTGTTGTGCACGACCAAGAGAGATTGTAGTCCCTATTTTTGTGCAACCATTTGGAAAAGAATAAGTAACTTCAAACTTGATTTTTGAAGTTGGTTCTTATCATATTTTGTCTACATTGTGACTTTTGAAGTCCTTTTCAGCAGAAGACAGTATTTGTAACTCATTTTTGACAGACATGTATAGTAGTTTACACCTTGGAGATCAATGAAGATAAGCAATTTTTCCTTCATAATTTTATATTCTATTGTATGCATTTGAATGATTGATGCAATTACATGTGAATTTGTCTCATTCATTGTTGTTGTATCTCATTAGTAGCACCTTTGTGTAGAAAGTGTATGTATTTGCAGGTTATAATTTGTGTTGAGATGCAAGTGATTCGAGTTGTGAAAAGTATTTTTTCCTTCTAGGATTGTATGCATTATATCCTCCGTATGAAATATTGATGCAAAGGCATATAAGTATTGAGTTGTGCATATCAAGCTTTGTTGTTGATTGAAATTGTGTGCATAAGTAGTTGTGGAAGTTTTAGGTAATCAAATTCGATGCATCATCCTTAGTCATAGTTTTTGTTTTATGCAATCTTTCTTACCCTTTTCCCAACAAGAGCTAGTTTTAGGTGAGTACCATAAGATCCAACTTACTCTAGAGGTTAGTTTCCAAAATATAAGCCTACAATCAGGGAAGCTTTCCAATGTTTCACCAATAGGCTGAGTTTACTCAACAAGGGTGCACTATTACAAGACAACACTGCACAAATCTCAAAGTCTCTTATGATCACATATAGGTAATGATAACAAGAACTAAGCCATTCAATATACAAATTTAAGGAATTATTGGAAACCAATGTACATTATTCATCTTCGGTGGACATAATCAGCTGAAAATCAAAAATTTATTTAGCACTCAGGGCATAAAAAAAACAATGATTACAAATACAAAAATTATCATTCACCAATCATGGTATGAGTCTTAATAGTGAGTCATCTTACACCACTCATGAGTACACAACAATGATAACAACCATCATTCACCAAAAGATAAATTTGTTAAGACAAGTTCAAGATGTAAATGTCTAATAACAAAGACCCAAATAATATAGATCGAAAGAAATTTATGCCACCAATTCAAGTTGTAATAACAAAAAAAGTTCAGAGATTTCTCAAAGAGAAAGAATATAGAACCAATACCTTTGCAAATACGCAAAGCATAAGGTTCATAGAATAAAAATATATCATTGCAGGGATTCCTTATTACCAGCAACGCCTTCAAGCAATAGTCAAAGGTGAATACCAAAGAAGGTCATTCCAACAAGATATATTCGTAAGATAATACCCAAGAAGTGTTGTTGATTTTAAGAAACATAAAATTATCAACAAGGCGCACATACATTTTATCATGGACAAAAAGGAAGAGGTAGTAAATAAAAAAATATACATATGACTATATCCAATTTGGAAAGAATTCCCTACAAACTGTACCTAGAAACACAATGCCTCAAAGATAATAACATATAGTTCATACTTTGAAATAATCTACCCAAATATTATATCTCTAGCATCTATCGATCCTCAGACTAAAAATATGACACATATCAGTTGGCGAATATCAAGGTAGGAAAGGGTCTCGATTTAAAATTTATAAGGAATCAGTGAACAATACAAACAAGGCTTAAATTCTATTTCAACTAATGACTTCAAGTTTAAAGTAGTAAAAGCATATGGCACCATAGAAAAAACCAAACACCGAGGTAATGTGCTAATAAATTGGCAACCACTACAAAGAAAGACTAAGTAAATGCCTAGCATATACATGATGCAATAAGAGAGAATGAAACCAAATTAAAATTAAGGTATAGTGAATCGTCCATGCATCAAAAGGTTTTTCGAGTTCACAATCGGCTGCAAATATAATGCCTATAAGGAATATACTAACTCAAACCAAAACAACAAATCGATTTCAAATCATAACCCAGAAAACATTGTGAAGGACTCTAGAGGTCATGGATTCAGATGACAAGAAATCAAGGGCTGGCCTAAATCAAAACTATTAGCCTTGAAGCGTGTTGGATCTCAAAATTGTAGCTTGTTAATTCTAAGGGTTTTCCAGGTCCTATGATCATATTCAACAAGGTTTTGGCCAACATACAGAGTGAACTATGAGGTTGGCAACTCCCTACACTTCAGGCTCTACTAGACCTAGGCGGGTAGACCTTTATAATGAAGCAGATTTAAGAGCTATGTTATTCTTAACTAAGGAAATCTATTCCTAGTGGCAATGGGAAGTGAAATAGATGCAATAGTTAATTTCATCTAAATTGTATAAGCAATATCAAGGTAAATAAATATGTTTAGTTAAATGATAAGTTTCTTGGAAATGAAATGCTTTCTAAAGTTCCTAAAGTGGGATGTATGAATTGAGTAAAGAGGTGGGTAAGACTAGTTCGTTGTTGGGTATACGGAGTCAATGGAGTATTATGATGGAGTCAAATAAATCACACAAGAACAACAAATGTGTTTTGACAAATTAAGTATATCCTTGATATATTAATTTGAATAACAGGAAAAGACCATTATGGAGATAGTATGACAACTTTATCAACTACAGAGCTCTTCTTATTAATCCCAATGTTACTTCCAGGTTACTGTAATAAATTTAAAGGGGCTTAATTCTTTAAAAGAAACCAATCAACTGATCACACAAGAGCAGCAAATGTGTCTAGATGAAACTGAGATATCAACTTGGATATGCAGATTCAAATAACAAAGAAATAACACTATGGAGACAACCCAATAGTTGCTTAGTTTCAACAAACAACAGACACCAATATTGAGTCACAGAAATATATTAATTCTCCAAAATTTTATGCATGCATCATAGTCTTCCATAGTATAATTTATGTGGTAAACATTATGAAAGTTTTTGAAAATGGATGGAATGGACTAGATGAAACCTACTCCTAATGGTGATGATTCTAATCTAATGATGATATCATGATAAAATTTCCATCTCACATATATACATTGCATTTTAGGGTTATGTCCTTTTATTTGTTTGGTGCAACTCTTCAGTTATCTTCGAAAAATAAAATACTTAAATTAATTTCCTTCTGGCAAATTAAATATTTTAACTTTAATCTTTGCATCTTTTAGGGTTGTGACTTTTCATCCGTTCTCGTGTAGCCTCCTGTTTGATTTTCTTCAAAAATTAAAATATTTTAATCTTCACTATAATCCCCCCTTTTGTAGGTAACTTTATCCAAAAATGCCTTTCGGGTAAAATAATTATCCACCTCGGTAAAAAAATGTTTCACTTGAAATAACCATCTACCTAGTTACTTCATCTATAAAATTATTTTGCTCCCCATGGTAAATACTTTCCAATTGCACTTTTATATTTTGGCAAAAAATCATATTCTTCAAAATATTATTTCACCTTTGGTATCTCGATGAATATGTAAAATAATTGTCATTTTATGACTCTTCTTGTAGAGATATTTTACTCCTCAAAATTATGCCCTTGTATTATGAACAAATAAACATCCAAATTCACCCAACGCTTTTCCTTCATCGAAGTGACATATGAAATCGGTGCAACTTGAAAATATCCCTTTGAGTATCTTGCTTTTCCCAATATGTTCCATGGGTGTGACACAAAGGCTCGGTGTAATTTGGAAATCTTTTTCCGATTAGCTTGTTCTCGCCAATGAATTTTTGCTTTGGAACATAGTTTTAGGGTTTCTATGTGGTGATGCGGGGTATACTTTATTATTGCATTCCCCACCATTTTTCACAGTCTGCCAATATAAATCCTCTGATAAAATACCGGGTTGAAAGACACGAATGCAACTTATCTTTCAGGCCTTTGATTAGTTTAGCAAATCATGCGCATCAAACCAAGGGAAAATGAATCATGTTGATGTGTTTCTAAATTAACTCCTCAACAAGGGGATAACTCCATAGCTCAAGATAATCTCGCACAACTTCTATCACACAGCTGATAACCCAAGGAAAATAAGACCATCATTCTGCAAGTTAGGCGCATTCCAAGTTTCTCATCTTGTTACCAGCCATAATGCCATAACTCACGAATGGATCTACCACAATAGCTCCAACGAGTTCCTCTGATCTAATATACTGAATCTCTTGACCTATCAATGGTGTTCGCTTGGTGTCTTTCTTGGCTCTTGGTGCACGAATATTATGGTTTTGTGACCTTTATCGATGTAAAATTATTCTTGGCATCATTCCTGCTTCATCAAACAGGACCTCTTGTCAGTGGATATGTGTATGCTAAGAGATTTATATTTGATTGACTACCTTCTCAATAAGTTTTGAGAGCATCGAGAAAATGTCAACATATAACTCTATCTTCTTTTCAGCAAAGTCATGTGAATGAGGGCTTGCCACAGTTGACAGTCAGAACATGACCACACATCTGCAATCTTGCCATCATTCTGTTTCATAATGTGTTTGAGCTAAAAATAAATTTTGGGCATCCATGCCAAAAAAAAAATCCTCAAACAATTGATATGCTTTCACTGTAAGCACAGGATGTCCTTGTGCAAAGTAAACATGTGCTAGATTTACCCACACATCAGGCATCTGAACAAAGATGTGTTATTGTATTGTCCTAACACCTTTCACTGTGATTGAAATCAGTCAAGTTACTCCCAGAGTTGCCTTGGAAAAACCCTATCAAAACTTATCATGGGAGGTTAAAATTGGACATGGACACTCATTTATAGAAGGTAAACAAGCTTGCAAGGTGATTAGGCATGAAATTGAGTTGGATTCATTTTGTGATTTTTCAAAGCGGGCCATTTGAGCAAATTTTTCAACTATACATTTGAATGCCAAAATCAAATTTTTGAACACGGGAACCTAAAATTTGCATGAAATTTTAGGCTCCAACAGTGGCTCCATTTGGGGATGTATTCCCCTTGTGGGCATAGCAAGAATCCAGGTCTCTGGGAGAGCAGACTAAGTGATTTATCTATTGAGCAATAGATTCAAACCTTTTTTTGTCATGAACTAATATGGTTTTTGAAAAGTCCACAGCACAGCTGATAGCATAAGGCCACCAAAAGAAAGGCTCTTATTTTCCCCTGTCATACACCTTGTTTTGTTTTGAGTTCATCAGATTCCTCTTGAAAACATTCATGCAGTTTTCCTTGCTACATGTACTACCATTGGAAATAACACTACCTTCAACACTGCTCATATTTCCTTTTTCATTTTTTGTTTTAGACTTAGGCATAATTTGAAAATTGTTATTATCATGTGAAAAACTCATGCCCCATTCATTACACCAAGATCCTTTATTCTTAATACAAAATCCTTTATTATTTTGGTCATTGTCATGTATTATAAAATAGTCTCCCAGCTGAACTAAAAACTGAAAAATTTGAATGCTTCTCTTGAAAGTCTGAAAATTTTGTCTCATCAACATCTTTTGGGATAATCAAATCTGAAAAATATTCTTTTCCTTCTATATCACTAATTTGTGGTGATACAAACTCATGATTCATACAATCATCATTTTGCACATTCGATCTAGCTGATGCTGGGGATGAAATTCCTGAATCATTATGTGTGTATTTTTGGTACTCCATTGCCAGCAAATCTGAAATTTTTTCACTACTGAGTGAACATGCCTCTTTTTCCATTTCACCGTTGATGTACTCTTCACCCTTTTCATCATCATAATGAGGCTCAAGATCATAGAAAAAATCAAATGAATTATTAACACAATCATTTGTTCCACAAGTTGATATATTATCCTAGTTATCTAAAAATGTTTTTTCTTCATCATAAAGTGGGTTTGAAAACACATGAAATTCATGTTCTGGCATACCTTCGAAAAATATCATTTGATCTTCTTCTATCTTTTTGTCATACAATGGATTTGAAAAAATTTAAAAACCCTTTTCAAGTGTACAAACCTCTTCTTCTTTGAATGTGTCTTCATGGTACTTAACTGCAACTAGAGGTGTTATTTGTTCATTGCCAAGTAGACTTTCTTCTTCCTCCTGATCATCATAAGAGCTACAAGAATCACTTTGTTGTAGATCAAAATCCACAGGTTCATCTTCACAATCTGAATATTCAATGGATCCCTCATAACATGCATTGTTACAATCTATTACGCAGGAGAGACCCTTTGTATCTTCATCCTCATTATGCAGACTGTCATAGGAATTTTTTTCACTTGCACATGTCTCATCTTCTAGTTGTATTGCTTGATCAATTTATCCATACTCATTAGTGATTTCCCCATCCTCACACCTTTTCTTTTCTATAATACTCATCAGTCTTCCTACATGTTCAAAAGTAACTGGTTTTAGTGATTTGGGCCAATAAATTGAATCAAGCTCATATGCTCTCATAAATTTCTCAAAGTACATGGGCTGATCAATACCATAATCGAGAGGTATTTGTGTAAGGATAACATTCAGCCGTCTGAGTAGAGAACATCTAGATTCTCCTTTGTGTCTTCTTAAGTTAAAAAATGCATCCAAGGGAGATACGCAACATTATGATTTCACATTAGAGTCTTGATTTCTTTCTTGAGTATATGAATGCTCATCACCCTCCTCCTCAAATTGTTGATGTTGATATACATTTTTTGTAGGTTTTGATTCACTCTTCCAAGAGGGATGCAATGTGTTGCACATTTTGATATGGTGTTTGGTATTGGTATGGATAATGCTCAGGATATTGGTAGTATTGATAATCTTGATAGCTTACCAGTCTTTGTCCAGGAGGGACAGGATAAGCATTCATTTGATTTGATGATTGTGGTGCATAAATGTCTTGTTGTGAATGGTGTTCATTACCTCCATTACCAAAATTCTCAATTGCACCATAATGTGTATGGGGCAAGGAATAATTGTTATACATACTTCAATCTTTGACTTCTATTTTTTACTAGAAATGATGTAGTTCCAAAATGTTTTTTGTATTCTTCATCATTTTTTTTCCAGAGTCACCACCTACTTTTCCAAGAGTAGGAAAATGAAATTGATTTTGAAATTGTTATTGGTTTTGTTGGAAAAATAAGGATAGACAACTAAGAGGGGGGGTGAATCAATAGTCATAGAATAATAAACTTTTCAAACATAACTTAATCTCAGATTTGATGAATAAGCAATTAACCATTAAAAATTAACACATCAGAGAGACAAAGAACACCAAGACTTTTTACGTGGAACCCTGTTATGGGAAAAACCACGGTGGACGTTAGTCCACAAGATTATACCCTATTAAAATTATAATGAAATCAATAAAGGGGAATGCACATGCATTCAAGCACACTGCCTAGAGCTCACTGCTCAATTACAGAAGGGGCTTACTTCCCAACAATACAAAATAGGATTAAAATCTAAAGGGTATGAACTAAAAAATTAGCTTCTGCACAAACCTAATTACAGTTCCAATTAAGCACAGAAAAATCCTTCACAAACTACTTTACACTTCGCTCAATCTTCTTCACACTCTGCTCTGCAATCGAATGATATTCGCACATACACACATAAGAGCACACTCAACACACAAAGCACCTTCTCCACACACTACACTGATGAAACAATCACTCTTATATATCTGCTACATGAGATTTCATCAAAAAATTAGTCGGCTAGGAAAATAAAATATATTTACAATGTCGGCCCAAATTTACAATTAAATTTTCAATCCGAATCCACCAAGGTCAGCCACAACATAGTGGAGACCCAAAATGATATCTCCAACACAAAAAGACTTCAATTAATCCCTCCTCGAAGATCCACAACACGCTACCACCAACATGTCAGCTAGGAACAAGAAAAAATGAACATACGCAAGAAAAATTTTTGACCACGAGCACACCGATCAATGTGGACATACCACAAAGATAAAGCATGATCTATAAACATCCAAGAGCACCAAGAAATAATAGAGAAACATCTGCAACAATTGATATTTCTAGAATCACACAAACTTCACTAAGGAACACTGACAGAGACCACAGAAACACTGTCAAACCACAACATGATCAAATCTGTACCTCTGAAACTTCCAATAGATGATCTAGATACACTCAGTAGAAAACCCTTTAATCCACAGCAATTGAACTTCAATGTAAAGAACAAGACACGCCTTAAGTGACACCGCAGGTTCTTGAGACTGGAACCACATTCTTTACAGATTTTCTCAATATCCCTCAACATACTCGACCTCTAATACACCAAATGCTAATAGTGTTGACATTAATGACAACCACATATCGAAACATCATAGCATCCAAAATCTCCCCTTTAGCTTGATGGCAACCCGTGATGTGAAAAATACCATCAACCCAACACACATGCTTCCCTTTGGATTTACGACTCTTCTCCTCAATTTCTCTTAGACCTTTAACACTTGATTTTCGCATTGCATCTCAGCGGCAGCATCAATGGAAAGGTAACCATGACCTTTCCATATGCGCTCACAGACCACATATACACTGTCGACTACTCACACGAATGGCGACCGAAACATCAATCGGATTAGGAATGGAGCAATGTGAGCTCCGCCAGATTGATGAAATAAATAAATCTCTTAGTTCTTATCGGGAGGAATTAATTACCTAACGCATTCTCCCGGATACTCAAAAGTATCCTTTGGCAATAGTTTAGTAAAGATTTCTACAATATAATCTTTGGTAGGCACATACTCCAATCCTACTTCTTTCTCATTCACTTTCTCCCTCAAGAAGTGAAACTTGATTGATATATGTTTAGTCTTAGAGTGCAGCACCGGATTCTCAAATATTATTGCACTTGAATTATTAAGTACTATATGGCAATGGGCTCTTCATATATCCACCAAGTGATATCTTTCAACATCTATTTATCCATATCACTTGAGTATAATTATTTGCAGTAACAATATATTTTTCTTTAGCAATAGATAGAGAAATGGAATTTTGCTTTTTTCTCAACCAGGAAACCAATTTCTTCCCTAGGAAGAAAGCACCACCACTATTACTTTTCTTTTCATCTACATCTCCAGTAATCATGATTATGTACGCTCAAAGTGAGATCATCCTTTGGATAACAAAGGGTCAAAATACATTTTTCCTTCGGAATGTTGAAGATTCTCTTAATAGTAGTCACATGTGATTCTTTTGGATCAACCTGAAATCTAGCAACAATACATACAACATTCATAATATCTGGTCTAGTATGGGTTACATAGAGCAATCCATTGATCATTGACATGTATCTAGTTTATTTTCCTTGGGAGAATCATCGTGCAATGTTAACACATTAGGTCACCATGGGGGTACCAACAGGTTTGGAGTCATCCATCCCAAATTTCTTCAGTAGTTCTTTCACATATTTGGACTGAGATAAGAAGATCCCTTTGTCCAACTGTGTAACTTGTAATCCTAAAAAGAACATCTCCAATCCTCATCTCAAATTCATCCTTCATATCATTGAAAACTTGATACATGGTGTCATCTCCTCCAAAAATGATAATGTCATCAACAAAGACCTATAATTAACTCATATCATGATCCGATTTGGAAATATAAGTTGCTATTCAGTGCCTTTGATGAATCAAGCTTGATGAGTATTTTTCCAATCCTAGCATACCAAGCTCTGGGGGCTGCTTAAGTCCATATAGAGGCTTTCTTGAGCTTGATAAACCATATCTCCTTATTAGGTTAGCTAAAATCCAAAAGCTCGGTTGTTCAATATATACTTCTTCTATTCTAGTTCTCATTCCCTTAAATGTTGACTTCACATCCATCTGATAGAATTTATAATCCTTGTATGCAGCATAAGCAAGAAATAATCTAACAGCTTCAATTCTAGAAACAGGGGAAAAAGTTTCTTCAAAATCAACACCTTCCATCTAAGAATACCCTTTAAATACCAGTCTTGCTTTATTTTGGACTACTTCACCTTGTTCATTCAGCTTGTTCTGAAACACCCATTTAGTACCAATCACATTTTTGTCTTTAGGTGTGGGAACCAGTATCCCGTGTCATTATTTTCAATTTATGTCCAACTCTTCATGGCTTCCATCCGGTGTTAGGTCTTGGTAGGCTTAATTGACATTTTAAAGTTTCAATCTTGGAAATCAAGCAATATTTTTCTAAATCTTTTTCTAGTTTGCACTCAACTTTGTTATTCTTATCTCCTATAATTTGGCTTTCAAAATGATTTAGCTTTACATACCTTGGAGTTTTGGAATTTTCTTGAACTTTTGATTCTTCTTATCTTCCTTCTATACTTGCACTTGTCTCTGCTTCCTAACTACCTTGATTCACCAGAACAACTGGAACATATGGAACATATGGCACAATTTGAAGTTGATTTTGTGTCTGAACATTCTTCCCTTTGTTTGTGTTGTCCTCATCTGAATCATATTCACAATATCTGGATGATTTGATAGAATCCTCATCAACTTTGACATTTGCACTCTCAACCATCTTTCTCAGTCTTTTGTTATAGCATCGGTAGGCCTTGCTCTTAGTAGGAAGTAAACCTAAGATTCCTTCATAAACTTCTTGCATCAAACACCTTTCTCATCATCATCTCTTGATATAACATTTGCTTCCAAAGATCTTGAAATACTTAATAGTAGGCTTGTAACTTAAAACCATAGCTCAAGGGTCTTACCAGAATTTCCATTAACATTCACCTAGTTCAAATTATACATAGTAGTACTTATTACTTCACTCCAGTACATTTGAGATACATTTCCTTCCATCATCATTGTTCTGGCAGCATCCATAATTGTTCTATTTTCTCTCTCTGCAACTCCAATTTGTTGAGGGGTTTGGGGAGCAGATAATTGTCTTATGATTCCATGCTCTTCACAGAAAGAGTTAAACTCCCTAGAGGTGAACTCACCACCTCTGTCTGACCTTAAGCATTTGATTTTTAGACCTTTTTCATTTTTTCCATAGCCTTGAAAATTTTCAACTTTTCCAATGCTTCACATTTTTCTCTTAGGAAGGAAACCCATATCATTCTAGAGTAATCATCAATGATCAACATAAAGTACCTTTCTCCATGAATACTTCTGACTCTGGAGGGACCACAGAGGTCAGTATGTAGCAGCTCCAGCAAATCATTTGAATGAAACTGTTTGCTCTGGAAGGAGACTCTAGTATGTTTACCCATCTGACATTCCTTACAAATTGTGTTAGCAGGCTTCACTAACTTAGGTAGATCTCTTACTGCTTGAGTGGAACTTACTTTGACAATGTTATCAAAATTTACATGACATAGCCTCCTATGCCACAACCAGCTTTCATCTATTTGAGCAATTAGACAACTCCCACTAGCAGTATTCAGGTGAAAAATATTATCTTTTGTCTATTTACCTATAGCAATCATATTGCCAAAACTTCCACGTATCTTGCATCTTCCATCTTTGAATTGTAGATCATAACCTTTGCCCACCATTTGTCCAACACTTAAAAGATTGTGCTTCAAGCCTTCAACATAAAGAACATCATCAGTGTCATCCTTACCACCAAGACAAATGGGAACCTGCATACGAATCACACCCGGCATTGTTGTCTCCAAATCTTACAATACCACCATCATACTTCTCTAAGACCTAGATTTGTTTTTATCACAATCATATGATGTGAGCATCCACTATCAATAACCCACTCATCCTTTTCTTTAGCTCGAGCTACAAGATCTTTCTCATCTTTAGTAGATTCAGTAGCCACGGGACTATTTTCAATGGTAGCAATGAAAACCCATTCATCTTCATTTCCATTATCCTTATCAAACTCATCATCAATCACTCCTTCAGCAAAGTAACATTTCTTTTAGAATCTAGACTTGTTAGGCTTAGTTCTAGGAACTCTTTCAGGACATCTTGATGCAAAATGACCTATTTTATTGCATGAAAAACATTTAATAGGTAATACTCCTTCATACTTACCTTTTCCTCTGCCTTCTTTCTTTACAATCAGTGATTCCAATTCTTCTACCTCTCTTTCTTTATCTTCAAGTTGTTTGAGTTCTTCATCATACTTGGATATCTTTCTGGAACATTCTCCCAAACCATATCTTTGCTTATTACTTCCAGATACAGTAGCCTTGAATGTTGATTCAGTCTTCGGAATAGATTCACCAAATTTACTTAATTCAAAAGCAGCAAGCTTACCAACCAACGTTTCTCTTGACATCTTTGTTATCGATCTGAGCTCTTCAATGGCGTGAGCCTTCACTTTGTAGGAGGGAGGCAAGGATGCGATATCTTAGCCACAATTTCATCCTCATCTAGAGAACCCAACTGACACATGTAATACCCATCACTATTTCATTTACTCTTGCATAAAGAGAGTGATATTTTCATCTTCACCCATCTTCAGATTCCCATGCTTGCCTTTTAACTCCTATAAGCAGCCATCTTCACTGTGCATCTCCTTCATACAAAGTTTCCGACTTCATCCAAATCTCATGAATTATGTATGATCTACCACATTAATACATCTCACGAGATTTGTTTAGAGCACTCACCAAAGCTTCAATAGCCCTAATATTATTTTTAACATCTTTGATCTCATAAGCAGTGGAGGGACCATTTTGAGGAATAACATATGGATCTTTTGTAATCTTCTAGTAGGCTTCACCAATACACCTTAGGTGACATTTGCATCCCGAATTTCCACAATGAGTAGTTGGATTCCATCAAATCTTAATTTGTCTTGAATGTTTCCATCTCGGATCACCTCAATATTTTAGACTTCTTAGGAGCTGCTCATTACCATTGGCAAAACAAGGACAGAAAAATGAGAGGGGGGGTGAATCAATTGTCATAGAATAATAAAATTTTCAAACTTAACTTAATCTCAGATCTGATGAATAAGCAATTAACCATAAACAATTAACACATCAGAGAGACAGAGAACACCAAGATTTTTTACGCGGAAACCCTGTTAGGGGAAAAACCACGGTGGATGTTAGCCCACAAGATTATACCTTGTTAAAAGAATATTGAAATCAATAAAGGGGAATGCGCATGCATTCATGAATGTTGCCTAGAGCTCACTGCTCAATTACAGAAGGGGCTTACTGCCCAACAATACAAAATAGGATTAAAATCCAGAGGGTATGAACTAAAAAATTAGCTTCTGCACAAGCCTGATTATAGTTCCAATTAAGCACAGAAAACTCCTTCACAAACTACTTCACACTTCACTCAATCTTCTTCACACTCTGCTCTACAATCGAATGATATTCGCACATACACACATAAGAGCACACAAAGCACCTTCTCCACACACTACACCGATGAAACAATTTCTCTTATACATCCGCTACATGATATTTCATCAACAACTTAGTTGACCAGGAAAATAAAAACATATTTACAATGTCGATCCATATTTACAATTAAATTTTCAATGCGAATCCACCAAGGTCGGCCACAACATAGTGCAGACCCGAATTGATATCTCCAACACAAAAAGACTTCAATTAATTCCTCCTCAAAGCTCCACAACACACTACCACCAACATGTCGGCCAGGAACAAGAAAAACCGAACATACGCAAGAAAAATTTCCAACCACGAGCACACCGATCAATGTGGACGTACCACAAAGATAGAGCACGATCTAGAAACATCCAAGAGCACCAAGAAACAATAGAGAAACATCCGTAGCAACTGATATTTCCATCATCACACAAACTTCACTTAGGAACACTAACAAAGACCACAGAAACACTGTCAGACCACAACATGATCAAATCTATACGTAGACCTCTGAAACTTTCAGTAGATAATCTAGATACACTCAGTAGAAAAACCTTTAATCCACAGCAGCTGAACTTCAACGTAAAGAAAAAGATGCCTTCATGACTTGCACAATTCCACTGGGAGCCTAGAACACTTTCTTTTACAATTTTCGCAATATCCTCGACATATACAGCCTCTAATACACCAAATGCTAATAGTGTTGACATCAATGGCAACCACATATCAACAACACATCCACAACATCCAAAAATTTTACCCCAGCGAAATCTCCTCACTCAACAATATGGCAGTAATTACCCAAATGTGAAATTTATATTGACTCTTTAAATGGATAGGCTGGAAACGAATTTTCTGAAGTTTCACCCTAGCAGAGTCGCCAAACTATTGGATCTCAAAATTGTAGCTTGTTAATCCTAAGGGTTTTTCAGGTCCTATGATCATATTCAACAAGGTTTTGGCCAACGTACGAAGTGAACTATGAGGTTGAAAACTCCATGCACTTTAGGCTTTGCTAGACCTAGGCGGGTAGACCTTTATAATGAAGCAGATTTAAGAGCTATGTTATTCTTAACTAAGGCAATCTATTCCCAGTGACAATGGGAAGTGAAATAGATGCAATAGTTAATTTGGTATAAATTGTATAAGCAATATCAAGGTAAATAAATATTTTCGGTTAAACAATAAAGTTTCTTGGAAATGAAATGCTTTCTAAAGTTGGACTAAAGTGGGATGTATGAATTGAGTAAAGAAGTGGGTAAGACTAGTGCATTGTCGGGTATACGGAGTCAATGGAGTATTATGATGGATGACAAATATCGGCTACAATTCTGGTTGTTTGGCACTTGTGAATGTTTATAACTTGTATAAACATGTAAATAGGTAACTGGTAAACTCTTCTTATGAATCCCAATGATATCTTTCCAAGTTACTGTGATTACTTAAAAGAATTTAATCCTTCCTTGAAGGAGCCAGTCAAATAAATCACACAAGAATAGCAAATGTGTTTTGACAAATTAAGTATATCCTTGATATATTAATTTGAATAACAGGAAAAGACCATTATGGAGACAATATGACAAATTTATCAACTACAAAGCCCTTCTTATTAATCGCAATGTTTCTCCCAAGTTACTGTAATCAATTTAAAGGGGTTTAATTCTTTAAAAGAAACCAATCAACTGATCACACAAGAGAAACAAATGTGTCTATATGAAACTGAGATATCAACGTGGATATGAAAATTCAAATAACAAAGAAATAACACTATGGAGACAGCCTAATAGTTGCTTAGTTTCAACAAACAACAGACACCAATATTGAGTCACAGAAATATATTTATTCTCCAAAATTTTATGCATGCATCATAGTCTTCCATAGTATAATTTATGTGGTAAAAATTATGAAAGTTTTTGAAAATGGATGGAATGGACTAGATGAAACCTACTCCTAATGGTGATGATTCTAATCTAATGATGATATCATGATAAAAAATTCATCTCACATATATACATTGCATTTTATGGTTATGTCCTTTTATTTGTTTTGGTGCAACTCTTCAGTTATCTTGGGCGAATAAAATACTTAAATTAATTTCCTTCTGGCAAATTAAATATTTTAACTTTAATCTTTGCATCTTTTAGGGTTGTGACTTTTCATCCGTTCCCGTGTAGCCTCCTGTTTGATTTTCTTCGGAAAATTGAAATATTTTAATCTTCACTATAATCCCCCCTTTTGTTGGTTACTTTATCCAAAAATTCCTTTCGGGTAAAATAATTATCCACCTCGGTAAAAAAAATGTTTCACTTGAAATAACCATCTACCTAGTTACTTCATCTAGAAAATTATTTTGCTCCCCATGGTAAATACTTTCCAATTGCACTTTTATATTTTGGCAAAAAATCATATTCTTCAAAATATTATTTCACCTTTGGTATCTCGATGAATATGTAAAATAATTGTCATTTTATGACTCTTCTTGTAGAGATATTTTACTCCTCAAAATTATGCCCTTGTATTATGAACAAATAAACATCCAAATTCGCCCAACGCTTTTCCTTCATCGAAGTGACATATGAAATCGGTGCAACTTGAAAATATCCCTCTGAGTATCTTTCTTTTCCCGACATGTTCCATGGGCGTGACACAAAGGCTCGGTGTAATTTGGAAATCTTTTTCCGATTAGCTTGTTCTCGCCAATGAATTTTTGCTTTGGAACATAGTTTTAGGGTTTCTATGTGGTGATGCGGGGTATACTTTATTATTGCGTTCCCCACCATTTTTCACAGTCTGCCAATATAAATCCTCTGATAAAATACCGGGTTGAAAGACACGAATGCAACTTATCTTTCAGGCCTTTGATTAGTTTAGCAAATCATGCGCAGTCAAAACCAAGGGAAAATGAATCATGTTGATGTGTTTCTAAATTAACTCCTCAACAAGGGGATAACTCCATAGCTCAAGATAATCTCACACAACTTCTATAACACAGCTAATAACCCAAGGAAAATAAGACCATCATTCTGCAAGTTAGGCGCATTCCAAGTTTCTCATCTTGTTACCAACCATAATGCCATAACTCACAATGGATCTACCACAATACCTCCAACGCGTTCCTCTGATCTAATATACTAAATCTCTTGACCTATCAATGGTGTTCGCTTGGTGTCTTTCTTGGCTCTTGGTGCACCGAATATTATGGTTTTGTGACCTTTATCGATGTAAAATTATTCTTGGCATCATTCCTAATTCATCAAATGGACCTCTTGTCAGTGGATATGTGTATGCTAAGAGATTTATATTTGATTGACTACCTTCTCAATAAGTTTTGAGAGCATCGAGCAAATGTCAACATATAACTCTATCTTCTTTTCAGCAAAGTCATGTGAATGAGGGCTTGCCACAGTTGATAGTCAGAACATGACCACACATCTGCAATCTTGTCATCATTCTGTTTCATAATGTGTTTGAGCTAAAAATAAATTTTGGGTATCCATGCCAAAAACGTTTCCTCAAACAATTGATACGCTTTCAGTGTAAGCACAGGATTTCCTTGTGCAAAGTAAACATGTGCTAGATTTACCCACACATCAGGCATCTGAACAAAGATGTGTGATTGTATTGTCCTAACACCTTTCACTGTGATTGAAATCAGTCAAGTTACTCCCGGAATTGCCTTGGAAAAACCCTATCAAAACTTATTGTTATCAATAGTTTTGCACCCTGCTGAATGCAATATTTAGCAAACTACTGAAACATGGAAACCTCTTTCAGATGCGGGTGATCTGCGTGAAAGAGGAATCTCCAGAGTGAGCTGGTTCTCTGAATAATAAATCCTATTCTAAAACTTCAGGGGAAAAAGGATGAAAAGGAAAATTGAAAATAAATCTGAATCTAACTGATGATGACTAAAACCTCTAACAAAAAACTGAAACCTGCCAGTCACAACAATCCCTTCACTACAATGATTCCTACAATCTCACCAATACATGATTTCAGCATTAATTCATATGAAGATTTAGAACTTCGAATACAACACATAACCTGAAAACATGAAAACTTGTGCAGAAGAACTCATAAAGACAGGACATTAAGGTTTCAAACTTGAATACACAAAATATCAAACTGTTGTTACCAGTCTTGAGACAAGAAAGTGGAAAGAAGAACTTTGCTATATTATTGGAACTGAAAGAGTGTCAATCTATCAAAACTGAGTATAATGTTCACAAGCTCAAAAATGCATAAGAGCAGGAACTCTGATCTAACTCCGAGAATGGAGAGCTGAAAAGACTAAGTCTATCCAAAGAACTCTTGAGAAAACCCTAATCCGAGCTCAGAAAAAAGCTCAAGGAAAAAGGCTTCAAACAAACTCAAAAACTGGTTTAAAGTAGAAAAAAGCACAATGCTTTCATGATTACACTGTCAAGCTTCTAAAAATAGGCTAACCTTGCTTTAAAAGCACAAAAAACACCTTATCTCTCCAAGACAAGTCACAAATCCGACCAAGAAGAAAAGTCAATAAAAGATCTGCTAAAAATAGCAAGAAAACATAAAGCAATTTATAGAATATCGCTTTTATGCTTCTACTTTACAAGATGCAGATTTTTACAATTTGCCTATTTTTTGTAATTTAAAGATTGGAAATCTTTTGCATAAAGAAAAATCTCCTTATTTCCCCATTACAAAATTCTGATTTTCCAAAATCATAAAAATACATTACATAATATCATATTCCTATCAATTCCATAATTGATTTCTTCAAAATCAATCAAAAATAAAAACCCTAAAGAAAATTGACCCCTAGTCATAGGGCGTCGTAACTTAATCTCAGATCACAAGATATCCATCAATTTTATCATATTTTACCATTTAATATTTCACCAAGGCATGGGAAATAAACCTCCAAGATCTAACCCATAGGCCAACCTAGGAATTTGAAATTCGGCCTCCGTGATATACATTTAGACTTAGGTTTAATAAATCACAAAGAAGGTATATGGATTTTCGGCCTCCATGAAATTTACCACATGTGTTTTAATGTAATATCCTAGAACATCATAATGCTTCGAATTAGGGTTCGGTCAAAACAGAATCGAACCCTAATGATCACTCATTTTCACTTATCCACTTTGAGGAAAACGAGCTCCGCCAGTTAATATGCCGCCATGATTGATCTCAGACTGGTACTCGTGCATTTTGAGAACTTCATCATGCTCTTCAGAAGGCCGAACTCTTAAGTGGGTAAGCTTGGTTTTATAATATTGAAGTCTGTTTATTCATTTTTTTGAATAAGAGAGAACACCATGGCTGTGGCCTATTCATTTTTTAACTTTCTCTATATCTCAGAGCTGGTACTTCCCTGGCCATCATGAGCTTCAAACTCGGTCTTCTGTCGAGTAACTCCATGAGAGAGTTCGCATAAGGGTTAATGCTTTGGCTCCTGATCACGAGGTAAGCTATTTATTCATAGCTTCAATGGCTTCATACTTTTGTTCATTCTGGCCTTAAGGCCGTGGTTAATCACAGTCCCCAAATGTATTTTTTGTATACTCTATGCTCATTTGGAAGACTTCAAACCTCGGGTTTGAGTTCTCCATATTTGCCTCTATGTTCCTCGCCTTCAGTAGCCGTCCATGTGAGCTCGAACCATATTCTTGCTTGGAATTTCGAGACTTCAACATAGGTCTAGCCACGGATATAACACCCTCCATAATGCATTTTGACAACATATCTACATACCCACCAGAGTTGGATAACAACTGCATTTCCTCCATATTGAGCTCGATTCATTGCAGAAATTACGTTTTATTGCTATCCCCTGCAATCTCTTTTGTGGGTATTATGAAAATGGGTGAAAGCTGCATTCCTTCTTTATTCTGACGCTAAACTGAAAGTGGGTCTTTGGGATTATTAAAGAAAATTGCATTTTCTTCTCTTCTGAAGCTCGACCTAGCACAAAAATCTTCACATTTTACAGCTTACTGCTGTTTTCATGAGAAACCCATGTGGGTTCACACCATTTTTGCATTTCTGTATTTTCAAAAGCAAACCCTCACGTGACTCGAGCTAAACAAAAAAAGTGGCTTATTTTCAACTTCTAGAACATAACAATATCATGAATATTGAGAATTTTCAAAGCCAAAAGCATGCACTCTTATTTTTTGACAGAACTCGACCCCCCATATTTGCTTAAAATGGTGATAAAACTGTAAATTTGCTTGCATTTCTTCTAGGATTTTGACTCAAATAACCAGTGATATTTTGCATTTACTTCTGTAACAAAAGGATGCCTTGGATGTTTGTCTTTATTTTTAACCTCTCTGCTACTTTCTTTAATATGCTTTCAGAAATATGAAAAGAAAATGATGGGAACAATAAGAATCTGTGTGCTTGTTCATATTCATTTGATTCATAATACTCGGTATTCCATTTGGCAATTTTGTAGCTCACCTCAATAGTTGTATAAAACTTGAATTTGACTCATGATTGCTTTTCCTTTCGATAAAACATCTGACTTCTCTTGTCACAGTACTGTCCTTGTCATAGAACATGAGAAAGATTTGTATCTGTCCATTGTGAAGAAAAGGATTTCCACACTTGTATTCTGCTTGTACCCCAATGTCTTTTTGATTGTCACTCAACCTTAACAAATCAACATCTATCTTCTGCTTTTGAACTTTGTAGAAATAATTATAATGCAATATTGCATCACTATGAATCACCTCTATTTACCAGCTCATATGCATAACTGGTAACTTCAGAAACTTTTCTTGAAATAAGTTGTTTGCTCCTACTTTAACATTCTAAAAAGATCACTAGCTTAATACTTATAACTCCCCATGCATATTGTCTGTACAAACAACAGTCTCTTGACTTCTGGACTTGCACAGCCTGGCTTTGCTAATTTTATTCAAGTAACTTTCTGAAAGCAAATTGAATGAATAGTAACTGCTGCCCTGCCTTAAGCATTGATAAGCATTGATAAACGATCCTTTTAATCATTCCAGTGTTTTTCTATTGTAAAAGAAGGACCTCTTAGTATATATTGTATCCATGCTTACTCACTGTACGCACAACAATGTTCCTTTTGTCCCTCCTTGACTTTAACATAGTAGCTTTCACTTTCTACATTTGAGTTCCTTCACTTAACATTCAGGAATGATCTCTTAATTATTTCAATTCACAATGGAGTATGTACTCAACAATCAACTGGAACTAGTGACTTATCTGTCATTCGAATACACTGCATTGCTAGTCAAGCTGAAATTGATAGTTTATTAACCACTCAAGTGCTTGATTTTTCCCTCGTACTTGGCTATAACATGGTACTCTTCATGCATTTTTATGTTTCACCGTATAAACTGTTCTAAAAAATTGTTCTCTTTGATGATAAAAATTAAAACAAAACATTAAGGCATGATGTATGCTTGTTCACTATCCGAGAAAGATTTGATGAATTGAAACTCACATGACATTTGATTATAATCAGCACAAGAAATGAAGTTATTCAGCAATTTCTGATGTAAATGTACTCAGTTAAATTTATTAAGTGAACTAAACTCACTGTTCACCTGTAGCCTTCAAAAATAATCTTGATTGTTATGAATGCACAGTTGGTTTCGTTACTTGATGGATTCTCTGTTTTACTCTTCAGTTGTATTTCATTTCATTCGATGTATATGATGAAATATCTTTTAAAATCAACCCATTTGATGAATAGGGCAGCATGCCGAGCTCTACCCTTATGGGAGCCCATTTTACTCCACATGCTTGGTCTTCAAACAATGTTCAGCTACATGATTTTACCTATACCTGCACAAAGAAACAAACAGTGTTAGCATAAAAAATAGAACATGTTGATTATGATGTTACTATTTCTTCTTCATCTCACTTTTTTCATACTGCACTTGATAGGATTTGATTGTTTCAATGCATTGCTAATAGTATGTTGTACTATTGTGGGTGTTCCAAATAAGTTACATATAATCGGAGCCACTGACACCCCTCTTTTCTTCTTACAGGTCGACGGAGCTCGAGAAGGCAAGGTGCACCATTCAACATCGAATGTCAATAATCAGGCAATGATGATTATCTGTCACTTACATGTTTTCTTTTCGCATCTTCAGTAGTGCGCTGTGTTGTTAGAAATGCATTGTAACAGTTATATCCATGGCTTGTGTGGATTTTTGATCTCAATTATGCTTTTCAATCAAAAAGAAAATGCATTTCATGCAATGTTGTAATACTATTCTGATTGTGAAATCAAATGAAGCCTTGTAAAAATATGAGTTCTTTTCAAAATGAATAAAAGCATCTAAAATGCTATTTTTCTCATGTACTCAATTCTGTATTTCTTTTAAATCTGCAACATCTGAATGGCACTCTTGCAACTCTATTCTTCTTTAAATGCATATTGTTGCTTGATGCATAGATAATAATGCAAAATTAACATTGAACATGACCTTTAGTCCACTTAATATTTAAATATGATCATTAAACTCCTCCATTTGGTAAGGCAAAATATGTAACACTTATCATAGGAGGTTAAAATTGGACATGGACACTCATTTATAGTTGGTAAACAAGCTTGCAAGGTGATTAAGCATGAAACTGAGCTAGATTCATTTTGTGGTTTTTCAAAGCGGGTCATTTGAGTAGATTTTTCAACTATACATCTGAATGCCAAAATCAAATTTTTGAACACGGGAACCTAAAATTTGCATGAAATTTTTAGGCTCCCAACCATGCTTAAAATTCATTCACTCTTCAAAAGTTTGAGTTACATTTTAGAATGAATCACATTGTAGAATTAAAGGTTACCAATTTATAACTTATGAGCGAACATGAACTCGGTCTTGCGATGATTAGAGGCGATAATGGGCGGTGCAAGATTATGGTGCAAGTTTTTTTCTTCTTTTATTGGTAGTGCAAAAGAATATAATTTCTCATGGGGTGTGAGATGTCTGTATTCAATAAATAAATATGTTGCGGGGAAAGTTAATAATTGGAAATGCTACAAAAAGACTCATGTGTTACTATGCATATCTGAGATTGCACGAAGCATTTAAAAACAAAAACACTACAGAGAAACAATGACATTGCATTGGCCAAGGAAATGCATACTAAATGTGTCCATTAACATTATACGACACACCAATAACATAACATTTAATCTAGGATTTCCCTTGAAATTATAGATATCAATCCAACACAAAAATGTTACACAGATGTAGGTATAATTATCAATAATAGAAGCCAGATCAAATGTGGCACATAATAGATCCAACAAATAATTTATTCTTAACAAAATCATACCAATTCCTAGATTACCTTTCGATGTCAAAAAAGTAATTTAAATTATATATGTTTTTACATACTTTCCAATAGGTTGACTTTGAAACAATCGTCCAAAAATAATACCATTTGTTGTATCGTTTAAACCAAAATCACCATGGCAAAATCCCATACCAACGCTATTCCTGAGTTGTTAAAAAAAATGAAGCCCCCCTCCATTCCAACTTAATGCATAATAAATACATGTAAAAATCTCATCCATTGTTATGCAACGATTCCCAATCCTTCAATGCAGTCATCGCAACCGTCCAGTGCAAGTATACCAATTTTATTTACAATATCATATCCCCCAATGAACTTGTACTCAGCATCTTTATATATTAGGGTGGTTGTTACCGCTGTATATTCTACTCCTGCAAACAAGTTAAAAAGAAAATGCATTTACATTTGCACAAGATAAAAAAAAAAAAACATTTTGCAAGAATACTTGTCCCCCCGTTATCCAGCTTTGCTAAACTCTTCCATTTTTATTTCATTTTTATTTCATTTTATTTTCATTTCACAAATTCTTGGTTACAAACATATTAGCATATTTCTTTTATTCGAAACAATTCATAGATCAAAATAAACAATTACCTGATTCACAAATAAAAAGTTATTTTTAGATTTTACATAATAAATTTAACCAATCTGATAGACTATACAGTTGTAACCTTATTTATTTATTTATTTATTATTATATTTTTACACAAATCAATGCATAAAATTAAGATGATTACTTTATTTGTTTCCAACCTGCAACTCTGAATAATTCAGACAATCATACGGTA
>VDFB02137988.1:0-15880 GCA_007258455.2 Sequoia sempervirens
AGCATAGACAAGGCATTGAGTTGTTTTGTGGTCTCATGGAATGCATGAATTTGAATAAAATTTGATTGCAATTGAAATTTTTTCATAGATAGATCAACATTTAGTTATTAGTTATGCAACATGAAGTAATGCTTTGAGTTTGAAAGATATGTACAATGCAATGTAATCAACGATATGAATATGTGTCAAAAATGCTTTGGTAAACATGTATGAAAAATGTTATGGCTATGGTTAGTGAGCATTGCTTACTTTTTTTCTTTGTGTGTGTGTGAACATGTAACATTCAACGTCATTCTGAGGAAATGAGAAAATCCTCTAACATTGGATGAATGTGAAGCTAAAAACTCAAGGAGAAGAGAAACAAAAAGGAAAGTTCATGAAGAAAGAAATTGCAGTCCATAGAGGAAGAAATTCTCATGCAATCTACGAGAGATGTTGAATTGGTAGCACAAAGGGAACAAATGCAAAAACTTCATGCAAGGAGAGAAATGAATCCCAAAGGTGGGGGAACATCATCAACCATAAGTGAAGTTCAATGCACACCATATACAATATTTTATGTTCAAAGTACATCAGTAATCGCATCTCCAATTGAAGACTCACCATCAACAACATGTGGTTTTGAAAGTACATCAGTAAACACATCTCTACTTAAAGACTGTTACATCTTGTTTCATAGTTACTGAGATGTTATTATTTTCAAAATGAAAGAATATTTTTTGAATTGATGGAATGCTATGTATTGCAATGTGAACATTCTAATACTTTGTTGATACAAATGTTTTATGATGCAAATGGATTTATTATGAACACCTAACTACCTTGGTGTTGAACTAAGCTGGATGTAGGAATAGATTCAATCCTTTGGAAGGGAGGGGAATTGATTGGTTGGGTAACCCTTAAATGAAACCTAATTGAGCTTACACACACTCACTTTTAGTTGGTTAAGTCAAGTTGGTAGTTTAAGAAAACGGTAAGCAACCTATATTTGTGATCGTGCATAATTTGTACTAGGTTATGAATGTTTGGTATCAGTTTATGATCTTTCTCTTTGGATGTTTTGATTCTGGTTATATCAGAGTCTTATGAAAGTCCTTTTTATATTTATATTTTTGTTGATAAGTATATGCATGGAATGAGTATATGTATAAATGTATGTGATTGCATGCTATGCATGAGGATGTCAATCATACATTTATGACATATATGTGTAGGTGCACATTTCATGAATGTAATCATTGATGAAGATGAATATACATATGTGTATAGTTCATATATTAAAATAATGTTAAATATAAATATATATACATATTAATATATTAATATATATGTATATAGTTGTCATGAACGTAAACATATATAGATATGTATTAATATATATTTATTTATGTGTATATGTATATAACCATTTTGATTATATATTTATATGTCATTATTATCAAATATGTGTATGTGTATTTGAATATCAAATAATGTATTTGATGAACTCGTAAGTTAGATGTATATAGAAACACACATATATTATGTTATGTATATATATATATATACAAACATATTAAAATAAACTAAAAGATTTATATAGCATTGCAATGAAAGCACACAATACATATTAGATACAACTTATATATATAATGTATAAAGGAAAAACATTGCCCTGTGAGATTTAATGACCAAGTTACCTATGCAACACATAAGGATAGTAATGAATAAGCTAATAAAGACTTAAAGTGCTACTCTTGAATAGGATAATACTATCAAACGTGGCAATAGGAATGAATGCAAATTTCAATATATAGAAGAAGTCTTTAAATGCGTTTGAGAATGGTTTTTGAATGAGTTAGAAACTGTAAACCAAGTGTTGCCTTATGTATAAAACAAAGGCTGTATAAATGTTTAAATCGCTGGAATTTGAGGGGAGGTAAAACACATTATATAGCACATATGATATCAAGACTTTGAATGCTATTTAAATGTTGGATTAAGCCATCAAGGGTAGCATAACAATCATTTAATATGCATTGAAAATCTTTCAAATACAACAAAATATACATGATACTTAGTCAAAAGTAATAACAGATATTTGAAAGTGCATTTAAAACGTTGACTTGGTCATAAGCACAACAAACACCAAAATTCATGATAGAAGTTATAGGTGGCACCAAAATATGAAAAATGCATTGCAAATAGAAGTCTAAGTTGTAATATTTGTCCATCGATGGAAGACCAAGTAAAATGTAGAATAAGTCATGTAAAAAGTTGACACATTTGAAGTTGATATGTTGATCTTTTACCTTGCATTTCTGGAATGCATTCTTACCGTCTCTGATTCAATCAATTTGCTACTTTGTTTTGATGAGTATTGTTTTTAAATGTTGACACCAATTGGAGCTAATTGTTGAGTCAAACCTTATAGCTTAGAAGTTTCAATGAAAATAGCTTGATTATAGGAAGTTAAGTCTCATATTTTTGTATAAATAGGGGCAAAGATTACTTCATTTGGATGCATTATTCACTTACATTCTATTGCATTTTATCTAAGTTATTCTTGTTTGAGCTGAGAGTTTTTTGTGAGGAGATTTAAGAGAGTCATTGTGATAATTTTTGTGTGTGGGTTTGGAGAATTAATGAAGTGACTTGGAGTGGATTAAGCTTGGAAGTTAGTTTATTTCTTTTGGGATTAGCATTCATGCTATTATGCCCTTTTATACTTTATTTGTTTTTGAAAATATTGAGTGTTGTTGTTGTCTTGTGTGGAAAATGCATTGATTTTTTTTTATTAGAAGGGAAAAAAAGGTTTTGAAGGGACCCAAAACCCTGTACAAAAATTCACCAAGATTTACTAAAAAATAACCCAGTCAACCACCAACAACATCCCAACCAACAAAAAACTAAACAATCTGGGAGCCATTCACCAGATAAACAAAGAACAACTCGAGGCTCCCATCAACAAAACAACCCAAAACAAAACAACTAGAAAAATAGAAAACAAGAAAATAATAGAAACAGGGAAATTAACTAAGACCCCCCAAAGTATTTGCCAGCTCCAACTGCTAGGCCTTGTGCTTTTCCACCATGTCAAGCAGCTCCTTTTTTTCTGCTTCAAATCTTCCTTTCCACTCCTCCGAACCTATGGCAACCAACACCTTTTCCTCATCCCTGGGAGATTTCTTACCTTTTCCTTTTCCACCCTTGTCTTTCTCCATGAGTTGAGAGAAGAAAACCTACTCCTCCCTAAGCTGAATTAACTTCTTGAACAAGACCTCGAGGGCCTCAACGTTGTTCTGAACCGAAGCATGGCTTACCCACAAAATTTGTTTGAGTTTATTATTCAGACCATCCACCTTATCCTCAAGGGATTTTAGCTTGATCTCACAATTTTCCTTAAACTCATTTTAGTATGCTCCAAATCCACCAGCCTATCAATTAGAATGTCTGACATGGAGGGACCCACATCTTTCTGCACTTTAGCCTTGAGCCCCCTAATTTTAATATTAATTTTGTTGAATTCCTGTAGGGTCCACTTCACCAATTTGAAAGTGCTAGTAGCCCTGACCCTTACCATGTCTAACAAACCAAACATGGATGTGTCATTCTCATCCAAATACAAAAAATCCTCTGACAGAGGATCAATTTTCAAAGGTGGATTACCTTTAACCTTTCCCTCAACATTCACATCTCGCTCCTTGCCCTCTTTCTCCAAGGTATCCTCATTCACTTAATTCACTGAGGAATCTTCCACAACCATAGTACTAACACTAGGGTTAATATTAGACTCAACCTCCAAAAACTTCTTGGATTTCCCTACTTCTTACTTAGTCCTTAAATTAGTGATTCTCTTGTACAATATTCTTGGTTTATCAACCCCTTCAGCATTCATTTGGGCCCTAGTCTCCAAAACCCCATCATCCGCACCTTTAATAACTACCAAATCCTCAGCATCAGGGGAAGGCCCATCTAACCCGACCTCTATATCATCGCTATAAGAAATAGCCACTCTTTTTGGGACCTTCTTCACCTTATCACCCATCACCTTTCTCTTCTTCGACCTAAAATCCACACCAACCTCCTCACCATTCCATTCTTCCTCCTCATCAAAAGAGGACTCCGAGTCCAAGGAACTAGAAAGAGCCATAAACTCATCATTTTTGTCATCAATGGCAGGAGTCAGAGTTAAGGTCTGAATATGCTCCATTATGAGTAAAATAAGTCATTCATGCAAAATAGGAGATTTCCTATTCTTGAGGTGAGCATACACCGAGGACTCAAGAGAAATAAGCAAGTTGTGCCTGAAGTGATTTAACAAGGTAAAATGATGACCCATAAGGGCATTGTACCTTCCTTCGAGCGTCACGTATCTCATAGTAACCTCCACAACCCTAGCCCAAATTTTCTTCAAAGAGGTTCTATCATAGCCCCAATTCGCTAGCCTTACCAAGCTATTCCTTTTGTCGCCCTTAAATAATTGAGTCATGGCTTCCTCATTGCTTCTTTTTTCCTTGAAAAATTGTCTACCCATCGTTGGCAGCCCAGTCATGGAGGCGATGAAATCCTCATTCACTTCCACCTCCAGACCCTTCAACACCAGTTTCCGATTATGCCATGCAGACACAAAATTCGCTGATGCATTTGAATCATGGCCATGCAAATGCTCCAGGAATGGAGTAAAATTTCCATGACCTAGAATGTTCCAAAGTCTTTTTCTCCTCCTAATGAAACCACAAGAATCAAGCTCAACCCTATTCTTGTCACCACTTATGGATTCCCTCTACGCAGTCACACAAACCTGACACAAAATCACCAGAAGCAAGCCATAATGCCAATGCCTACCCAAAAAGTGTGCCAAACAAGGGAATCTACAAGACCAAGAGATCCGTAAGATATTATCCTCCGCCATCATTTCTTAAATATTTCTTGCCTCCTTGGGAATGATAGCCCCCTCTTCCCATGCACAAAAATCACTTAAGTTGATAGCCAAATTGGTGAAGCAATCAACAAGGGAGTTTCCTTCCCTATACACATGAGAAATGTGGGCTTCTTGACAAGTTTGTAACATTATGACTGTGTCCTTAATTAGTTGTTCAACATTCCAACTTGGGGGATGATTACCCTTCAAATAATTAATAATGTTCATTGAATCTCCCTCCACCCAAATTTTTGAATAACCCTTCTCTATCGCATATTTCACACTAATAAACGCCGCCTTCGCTTTCACCCAGTGATTTGTCTAATTACCCGAAGGGAGTGCCACCATGCCAAGAAGTCTACCAAAACAATCTCTCAATGCCCCCCCACTACCAACAAGCCCAAGATTCCCCTTGGAAGCCCCATCAAAATTAATTTTGATCCACCCTTTCGAAGGTGGTTGCCATATGATATTCCTCCTAACAATAGTATTGGCCTTAGGTTTAATGTACTCCATATTAAGAAGCGAATGAATATACTATTATTACTATGATAGGTGGAGCCTCTATATATACTAAGTTATTCATTACTATGTATTCCATGTTATGGAATAAGTAATTATGATAGTACTAAATACTACATCAAAGAAAGAGCTTTTATAGGAAATGCTTAGTTGGAGATCCAAAATATGGAAATTGTTTGAGTTTCTTGATAAATGTGTCATAAGTGCATATATGAGATAAAAAATTTTGATAGTGTAATGCCCGCCGTGCAAACCCCAGAGAACACACACATAATGCGAATAATTTTTTAAATAATAGAACATGTAACAACATTAAATCATAAACACATAGCATAACACATAACATTAATACACTTGGTTCTCTGGGGCACGCGAGGTTACATTGCAATCACAAAACAAAATAAAGATAACGAAAACAACATAACCATTTAATTTATGAAAACCATATACAATGATACAACTGATAGCCATGATGCGAGTATGACAACATCACAAATTACATCCATGATAAATCTTTTAACAAGATCCAAATCAAACCTAACTATTACATCATTGAAATAATATTACATTACAATTTTCTTGATACATGAATTACATTGAATTTCCCAACATGGGGATTGATACAAGAATAATGAACATGAAGTACAACTGATCACTGGAACATCTGCACTGCGGAAAGCTGAGATGACAAGATGCTGATGGGGAACCCAACGGGTGCGGAGCACGTTCCACCCAACCATGTGAATTACGAAGTAACTCCCCCCCCGTGCTCAGAGGTGGCGAGGAAGTGAACCCGACCATGAATGTCAACCGACTCAATCACAATATGATACAAAACAAGTACAACTCAAATATGCAATGCACAACCATCGACGTACTCAAATCACATAACAAGTTAAACCAAGAACTCATCACGATAACATGAAGTAATATCACTTAACAATCACAAATCAAATTCACAAGAATTCAAAGAAACATCACAAAGAGATAACATCCAGAGGCAACAATAACAAAGCACAAGGGTGTCAAGTGGAGAGTGTCATCGCATAGCTCTCATGGGATTCTCCTGGCCCTTCCTCCAACTGAGGCGCCGGCACCCATCTATGGATCTCCTGGCCCTTCCTCCTAACTGAGGCGCCAGCACCATAGGGTAGCTGATGCGGAGCCAATAGTCTCTCGTGAAGACGAGACTATGACTATGCCGACCACGGACTTCTCAGTCTATCACTAGTCTAAGGTAGCCCTAATGCATAGCCGAGGGATCCAAAGTTTTATTATCTTGTGTGTGTTTAAACTACCCAACCCCCTAAATCTATTGTTTAGGTTATCACTTGTTTACTACTCTTTCGAGGGTTATCCTGGCCCTTCCTCATCCGAGGCGCCGGCGCCCACGAAGAGCCACTCTCCCTCCTATGACCCCTAACATATCTCAAAACAGGCAAGGGTTGGACTAACACATAAAAAAATCATAAAACCAAAACTAGGTACACGAGGCATTAACCATCTCGCAACTGCTCATATTCAAAAGACTTGCAAACCCGTCCAACCCTTCCTAACCTGATACCAATAACGCTCAAAAGCATAATACAAGAGGAGAATAACACTAAAACAACAAAACCTCGGATGGGTTTCCACAATTTGACAACAGGGGGTTCCCACATTACAGTGAAAAATTTACAACCATAAAAGAAAGGAAGATAATATAAAGGCTGCCGCGATTTCATAGTTAAGGAAAATGACTCACTTGATTACATAACCAAAATCGCAAATTAACTCAATTTCAATAAACATTCCTATTACATCCAGAGTGCTAAAAATTATCCAAAGTTTAATTATATTTAAAAACTAATCCCCCATTACATCTCGTACAATAATAATTTCCACAATAACAATTAAACAAATACCAGATGAAATTATTCGTTCAACCCATAAAATATTACCCTTCTTTTACACAATAATACGAATTGACCTTTAAACTATAATACAATAAAAGAATTTATGTTATAACTAACAAATAAAATAATCAAAATTCATTTTAAATAATTCACAATTATTATATTTAATAGAAACATAAATTATAATTGTTATATTCAATAAGCTAAATAAATCAATTATAATTATCATGTTTATCAAAATACTCATCAAATAATAATTTAAAAAAAAACATCATTTATTTATTTATATATATAAATTATATATATAAAACAATTTAAAACTAATAATACAATTAAATAAAATAAATAAATAAGCAACATATTTAAATCTATATAAATATATATATATATAGAATTATATATAAAATAAAATAAAATTAAATAAAATAAAACAAGACATTAATGGCTGCTACTTGATGATACAGTATGTGTGTGAGTCCTAAGGGCTAGAGACAGATCCCAAAGGCTGCCAGGGCTGATCTTTGAATTGCCTTGATCCTTAGGGGCTAGCTGCAGCGATCCTTTGGAGTTACCGTCTTGTATTGAGGGAATGGGAGGCAGAGGTAGCCCTTCCCTTCCCTCATTTCTTTTATTTATTTTAATTACGTTAAAAGCAATTTTAGATCCTTAATTTGTACGGAAAACAAACCGTGACCATTGACCCAAAAACAAACAATTTTATATAAAAAATACCGGGTATAATTTATGCGCCGCGAATTTTAACTAATATATAAAAGTATATGTATATATATATATACGATTTTTGTATGTATATGTATATATATATATATTATTTTCATAAATATAAAAACAAACAGAGACAGAATAGAGAAACAGATTTTCTTAAATGATAAGAAAATAGAGAAAAATCCAGAGAAATATCATAGATCTATAATATATATAAATATTTTAATAAAATTTCAAATTTATTATTCTCTACAGAATTATCTTTTCCAAATCTTCCTGATGATAAACTAAGTATTTCAGAAGACCAAGGTTTTGGATTTGACAGATTGGAAACAGTATAATAACAATGATTTTCTTTGTTTTCTAGTCTAATAATTTGCCCTAGTTTTCAGTTTTCAACAGAAGTTCTCTATATTTACAAAAATTATTTTTACTAAAATCCATTTTTCTTTTCAGAAACAGACAGATAATAGAAAAGGTACGAGAAGAAAGAACTACGAGAGGAACCTGGAGTCCAATGCAAATTTGAAGATGCCCTCGAATCCGATTCCAATCCGTAGTCTAGAACGAACTCAACAATCCCTGGAGCACTTCAGCTTTCTGTTCTTCTGTGTGTGTGTGTAAACTTCTCAAAAGTTCATGATTAAATAAAATATTGCTCATCTCTCAAAGCTCTCCAAAAATCCAAGATTAAAAAGAAAAATCAATTCTTTAAAACAAGCTTTTTCCCAACTCTCAAACCCTATTGGCTCACAATGTCTTTTTAATTCTTTTATTTATTTTATTGCTTTAATTCCTGTTTTTCAACTTTTCTTGCACCTCACATTACATATTTATTTTAAATAATTTATTCACATAATTATCCACCACCAATTTAATTAATTAAAATAATTAAGCATATTTAATATCTAATTAATAATTAATTTGCAATATCAGATTTTCAAAAATAATTAAAATAATTAAATATTTAATTACAATATAATTCAGCATTAAAATAAATAATCTATTTCAATCATTAAGATAAATCATAATTATCAATGCCCACATAAAATAAGACAAAACACAAACACAACAGACAAAGACGACAATTACACAAAATCAACAACTATACCAACAATGAGACGACCTGACATCATGGAACGGGAGGACTTCATCGTCACCTCCGTATCAACATTTATCCATTGGGTTATTTGGTGCTCGCCCTGTCCTGCCGAAGCAGGTGGAATCGAGACTTATACCTGCAATCCTGCATACAAACGAAGTTGTGTACATGTGCATATATACATATATATCAAAGCATTAAATCAAGATACTGCATTGTGAGAAGGAATTGCAACATAACAGGGCACTCGCGAACGAGTGATGCTATATTGTCCTTCATCACACCTATTCTAACAATTATAGCATAATCAATGAATTACATTTCTAACTAACAATCATCACATAGCATATTAAATTAAAACACTGCATCAAATCATAATTCAGAAAATCAACTGATATAATCAACCATCATGTCATATAAGGTAATCATGTTCAAAATGAAATAACAGCATCAACTAGCATCTAACTAACCATATCAACAATAACAGTATCATCATAGTATCTGACTAACCACATCGAACAATAACAGTATCATCATAGTATCTGAGCATCAAAACAAAACATAACACTACTGAGTCCAACTAGCAACCAGGAGGGTTATTACATCCTCCCCCCCTTAAATCCGGCTTACTCCTGTAAGCCAGAAAACAAGTATGGGTAGGATTCTCTCATACGGGAAGCATCCTCCCAAGTCGCTGAAGCCTCATCATTGGGATCCCACTGGACCCTCACCTGCTCAATATCCCTGCCTCTGAGTACGAGCCTCCTGTGCTGCACCACGGCCACGGGCTCTAGAGCTAGTTGCCCATCCTCGACCTGTAGAGCATTCCAATCAAGAACATGAGTAACATCCGGAAAGTAAGGTCTAAGAACAGATACATGAAAAACACCGTGAATCCGCGACAGACTAGGTGGCAATGCCAGGCGGTAGGCAATAGGACCAATACGCTCTAACACCTCGAACGGACCCACGAAACGGGGTGCAAGCTTAGAACCCTTTCCATAACGAATAGGGCTCTTCCGAGGACGAACTCTGAGAAACACTCTATCTCCTATATATGGTATTAGGAGTCTACCACAATGGCATCAGCATGGAAATTTCTTACGCTATCTTGGTACGGATGCTCAGGATGCGAGTTACACTGTTTCTCCATGTCCCTTGAAGCATCACCGGGTCCAAGAAAGAACCACACGTCACTCTGTCGATCCCAACTCAAAGGGGTCTTGACGAGGGCGACCATACAAAGAAAAGCTTTGGAAATGGAGCCAATACCAATCGAGGCGTGATAGCCATTGTGTGAGCCAAACTCAACCAAATACGGGTAGTCCCTCCCAATGGGCCCCATTTGGTCCATGACATACATACGAAGCATATCCTCAAGCACCTGATTAACTCTCTCAGTCTGACCATCTGTCTCAGGATGGTAGGCAGAACTAAAATTCAGCTTAGTCCCTAAGGACCGCTGAAGGGATGTCCATAATGCAGAAGTGAATACCGGATCTCTGTCAGAAATAATCCTGCGCGGTATCCCATGTAGTCTAACAATATCCTCCATGAACACCCTAGCCACCACTGAAGCAGTATATGAAGATCGAATAGGAGAGAAATGGGCTACCTTGGTCAACCTGTCAACAGTGACCATGATAGCGTCGTGTCGCCTGGAAGACATAGGCAACCCGACTATAAAATCCATAGAAATGATGTCCCACTTCCACTCTGGGACAAGATGCGGCTGCAACAAGCCTGCCGGATGATGATGCTCGGCCTTCACTCTCTGACACTCGAGACACTTAGCCACAAAATCTGCAATGTCTCGCTTCAATCCTGCCCAAAAATATAATGCACGAAGATCAGCGTACATTTTCTTAACTCCTGGGTGTGCCGAATAAGGAGCTCTATGAGCTTCCGTCAAAATAAGGGTACGAAGACCCTCTGCAGGAGGTACATACATACGGCCTGCATAGCGCAAAATACCATCTGAATCCAAAGAGTACCCTGCAAATTTACCTTCTAAGGCTCTACCCGACTCAATCTCTGCTTTCACTGCCTGATACCAATCATCAGAAGAAAGAGCTGTAACAATCTGACTCCTCAAATCCACCTCAAGAGTCATAGCGGATAACTCATGCCTGCGTCTGCTCAAAGCATCTACTACAACATTCTCCTTACCCTGAATATATTTCACCTCAAAGTCGTACTCACACAAAAATTCCATCCACCTTCTCTATCTTGCATTCAAGTTCGGCTGCGTGAAGATGTACTGTAGACTACGGTGGTCTATATGCAACTCGAACCGATGCCCAAGGAGAAAGTGCCTCCACCTCACCAAGGCATGCACAACTGCGGCTAACTCCAAATCGTGAGTGGGGTAATTAAGTTCATGGTCCTTCAGTTTCCGTGACTCATAAGCAATCACTCGACCTTCCTGCATCAACACCGCCCCTAAACCCTCCAAAGAAGCATCTGTACAGACAACAAAATCGCCTGCCGGATCAGGCACTGCTAAGATAGGAGCACTAGTCAACTTATCCTTCAGAGTCTGGAAAGCTAACTGACATTGCTCGGACCAAAGAAATTTCTTTCCCTTCCTCTGCAAAGAGGTGATAGGATGGGCCAACCTAGAAAACCCCTGAACAAACCGCCTATAATATCCTGCAAGTCCCATGAAGCTGCGAATCTCTGAGACATTGGTGGGTGCGGGCCAATCCACAATAGCCTGAATCTTTGCAGGATCGACTGAAATTCCCTCACCGGAAATCACATGTCCCAAATACTGAACTTCAGTCTTATAAAAGTCACACTTTTTGAGATTGGCAAACAACTGATTATCCCTTAAACACTGCAATACCTGCTTTAGATGTTCTTCATGTTCCTCCATCGACCTAGAATAGATCAGGATGTCATCGAGAAACACTAGAACGAATTTATCCAAGTATGTACGGAAGACTCCATTCATTAGACTCATGAAGACTGAAGGTGCATTCGTTAACCCGAACGGCATCACAGTGAACTCGTAATGTCCGTATCGAGTTCGAAATGTTGTTTTGTGAATATCGGCATCTGCAATCCTCAACTGGTGGTATCCCGATTTGAGATCTATCTTAGAGAACACCTTTGCCCCTTTTATCTGATCGAAGAGATCGTCAATCCTGGGCAATGGATATCGGTTCTTCACTGTTACCTTATTCAACTGTCTGTAGTCAATACACAAGCGAAGAGAACCATCCTTCTTTTTCACAAATATCACAGGTGCTCCCCAAGGAGAAACACTTGGGCAGATAAATCCCTTGGCCAACAATTCTTCCAACTGAAGATGGAGTTCCTATAGTTCTTGTGTTTTCATCCGATATGGAGCTCGAGATATGGGCTCAGCTCCAGGTACCAGATCAATCTGGAAGTCTACATCTCGCTTAGGCGGCATACCAGGATTCTCCTCTGGAAACACATCTGAAAAACCCTTAAGAAGGGGGTAATCATCCAATGACAACCCCTGACTATCCTCAGATTCCAAATCACTCACAGATACTGCAAAGAGCTGACAACCCTAGCAGAAATGCCTTTTGAGCTGCATGGCAGAGATCATACGTAATGAGATGGGCCTCTGAATACCCAAGATCTCCACCTCCTTACCAGAGTCATCAGTGCACCTTACTGCCTTTCGTCGGCAGTCAATCATAGCACGATGTGCACTCAACCAATCCATGCCTAAGACAATATCATAAGAACCGAGTGGCAGAATTCTGAGGTCCACCTTGGTTGACATTTCACCTATAACCAAATTACAATCCTGCACAAGTTTCTCTACCACAACCCTGGACCCTGATGCTAATTCAACATGCCATTTTACGCCTTGACTAATTGCCACCAAACCACATCGCTCAACAACTAAAGGTGATATAAAGGAATCAGATGCACCAGAATCAAAAAGTATAGAAATGCTAGAATTATTCAACACACCTGATGCCTCAACCACTGTGTTCTGATGAACTGCCTGACGATTATCCACTGAAGCAAACACACGATGAGATCTCCCTGCATCACCTACTGTCGGCTCTGATGCTGCTGGCCTCTGATTAAATCCGGAGGTGTTCTTCTGAGGACACATCCTAGCAATATGCCCCGGCTGTCCATAAGAGAAACACCTAGTGCCTCTGCCAAAACCTCTGCCCCCTGATGGAGCATTTGACTGCTGAAAACTCCCGCGACTTCGGTGTGGAAACTGGAGTGCGGGTTGGCACGAAACATTCACGGCGAATCCGGTTCTTGTTTCGATCCTGCGGCGGGAATTTAACCACCTGGGTGATTGTTCTTCTGTTTTGACTACTGCTGCTGAGGCTGCTGCTGCTGATAACCCCCTTTTGAGGGTGGGTACCTATTCCTGGAAGATCCTGCTCCCTGTGACTGCCCTCCATGAGCAACATAACCAGGTGTGGGCGTGCTACCAATCTGTACTCCGATGTGACCTCCCAAAGCCATGGCCAAATTCTCCTCCACTAAGCGAGCCTTCTCCACTGCCATCTCCATCATCTTCGGCTCGAAGACTCGTACACCACCACTGATGCGGGCATTTAAGCCCCGAACAAAATGCTGCACTAACATGCCCTCATTGTGGCTAATCCCTGCATACTACTTCAACTCATAGAAGCGCCTCTCATACTACTCCACTGACATAGACAACTGCTTGAGATCGTGAAACTCGTCAGCCCTGCGTTGCCTCCAGTGAACTGAGAGGAAACGAGCTCTGAACCTGTCTAGGAACAACTCCCAAGTAACCATACTGAGATCAAGATGCAGTTTATGTTCCTCAAGGTGCCACCAAGTAGACATGAAGCCTCGCAAGTGCATAACTGCGCACCGTGCCTTGGTATTGCTACCGTAGGGGTGCATGGCGAAGCAACGGTCTAAGTCAATTAACCAGGTCTCAACCTCAAGACCTCCTCCAGAACCATCAAAAGTAGGAGGGTGTGCCCTCATCAGATCTCTCATATGGCACCTTTGCTGGCATGCGGAACCACCTCGCCATCCCACTGCGCCTGGAGACCTCTCTCTCTCCCCTCTCCCACGGGTGCCTGCATCATGCGGCACCGGGTCCCTAATGGAGTCAGGATCTCTCAAGTATATCTCTTTGTAGCGACCGACCTAGACACAGGCGATATTTTGGATTGGCCACGATGGGCAGCTATGAAGACTTCTGTTGTTCCTCATGCACCGAGCCATGGGAACTAGGAGCCGAGGGCCGCCGGTTTGCTCCGCGCGTCGCACCCGCGGCCCTCTTGCGACCGTCCCTCCATATAAGGCATAGTTCTGCGCCACAAGATAAAGTACGACATGAGCACAAGAGTTGCACAAACGGTAACCTAATGGACTACACTACCCAAAGACCCTAGCGTTTGCAACCTTGGCTCTGATACCAAGTTGTAACACCCGTCGTGCAAACCCCAGAGAACACACACACATAATGCGAATAATTTTTTTTTTTAGATAAATGAAGTAACATGTAACAACATTAAACCATAAACACATAGCATAACACATAACATTAATACACTTGGTTCTCTGGGGCACTCGAGGTTACATTGCAACCACAAAACATAATAAAGATAATGAAACTAACATAACCATTTAATTTATGAAAACCATATACAATGATACAACTGATAGCCATGATGCGAGTATGACAACATCGCACAATTACATCCATGATAAATCTTTTAACATGATCCAATTCAAACCTAACTATTACATCATTGAAATAATATTACATTACAATTTTCTTTGATACATGAATTACATTGAATTTCCCAACATGGGGATTGATACAAGAATAATAAACATGAAGTACAACTGATCACTGGAACATCTGCACTGCGGAAAGCTGAGAAGACAAGACGCTGATGGGGAACCCAACGGGTGCGGAGCACGTTCCACCCAACCATGTGAATTACGAAGTAACTCACCCCCCGTGCTCAGAGGTGACGAGGAAGTGAACCCGACCATGGATGTCAACCGACTCAATCACAATACAATATAAAACAAGTACAACTCAAGCATGCAATGCACAACCAACGACGTACTCAAATCACATAACCAGTTAAACCAAGAACTCATCACAATAACATGAAGTAATATCACTAAACAGTCACAAATCAAATTCACAAGAAATCAAAGATACATCACAAAGAGATAACATCCAGAGGCAACAATAACAAAGCACAAGGGTGTCAAGTGGAGAGTGTCATCACATAGCTCTCATGGGATTTCCTGGCCCTTCCTCCAACTGAGGCGCCGGCACCCATCTATGGATATCCTGGCCCTTCCTCCTAACTGAGGCGCCGGCACCATAGGGTAGCTAATGCGGAGCCAGTAGTCTCTCGTGAAGACGAGACTATGACTATGCCGACCACGGCCTTCTCAGTCTATCACTAGTCTAAGGTAGCCCTAATGCATAGCCGAGGAATCCAATGTTTTATTATCTTGTGTTTTTAAACTACCCAACCCCCCCTAAATCTATTATTTAGGTTATCACTTGTTTACTACTCTTCGAGGGTTATCCTGGCCCTTCCTCATCTGAGGCGCCGGCGCCCACGAAGAGCCACTCTCCCTCCTATGACCCCTAACATAACTCAAAACAGGCAAGGGTTGGACTAACACATATAAGTCATAAAACCAAAATCCAATACACGAGGCATTAACCATCTCGCAACTGCACATAAGCAACAAACTTGCAAACCC
>VDFB02137989.1:0-18230 GCA_007258455.2 Sequoia sempervirens
TTGAGGGCGGGAGCTTCATAATGGCGTTTATGGATATAAAAGATTCCAAAGCCTGGGTTCATTCCATTTTCTTTCTTTTCTTCAACATCTTTGATATGGGTTTAATAATCTTAGCGAAGTTAGAAACAAAACTCCTAACAAAATTAGTCTGTCCAAAGAATGATTGTATAGCCTTAATAGTTTTGGGAACATGAATTTTGTCAATAGCTTCAACCCTCTTAGGATCTATCCTAATCCCTTCTTTTGAGACAATATGTCCTAAAAGCTTACCTTCTGTGACTGCAAAATGACACTTCTTAGGATTTAAGCTGATACCATATTCTAGGGCTTTAATAAATACCTTCTCTAGATGTTGCACATGATCCTCAGCCTTCTTCGAATAAGTAGTCAGGTCATCCTGATACACCACCATGATAGCATTGATCAAATCTAAAAATGCCACATCCGTAGCTCTTTGGAAGGTTGCTCCTACATTAGTGAGACCAAATGGCATTCTCATATATACATAAGTTCCCCAAGGAGTTGTAAATGTCATCTTATATTGCTCAGACTCTTTGACTTTAACTTGGTTATACCCTGAAAACCCATCCATCATAGACAACAATTCGCACCCTGTCACCATATGCAATATAGCCTCCATATTGGGTAGAGGATAATTATCTTTGAGGGATGCCATGTTTAGATTTCTGAAGTCTACACACAACCTGATATCTCCATTCTTCTTTCTCACAGGGACCAAATTTGAAACCCATGTTGAATGTCTAATTGGTTTAATGATTCCCCCATCTCTGAGCTTTGCCAATTCTTCTTGCATCTTAGGCTCCAATGTTGGTTATGGGTCTTTGCTTTTTTTTTGAATAGCTTAGCATGCAGCTTCAATGAATTTTTATCTTGAAATACTGTATGCTTTTAGATCTTCATAAGACAAGGCAAACACATGTTTATATTTTCTTAGCAACTCTATCAGCATTCTTCTAATTGTAGGGCTTATCTTCTTCCCCATGTACATGTTTCTTGGTGCAATTTCAGTTCCCAAGTTAATCTCTTCAATGCCTTCCCTTTTAACTAGTGTTTGCTTTATGAGGGACCGATCATTTCCATCATACACCCTCTCCAATGCCACTAAGCCTTTTGGAAGCTTATTTATTTTGAGCTGTAAGATCTCCTTCCCAAATACTGTTTGCTTACCATCCACTTCTTCAACAAAGGCATTGAAATAAATTTCCTGTGCTTCATATTGATCTATGCAGTGGAGGAACTTCAAAAGATCAGTATCATCATTAAAGACCTGCCAACTATATATGTTATCAAGTACAATAGGCCTTGTCTTGAACTCAATTTTTGATACTCTAGCCAATGTAATGTCATCCCTTTTCAATGCCATATTTGCTAAAAAATAAGCCATTATATTCTTTGACCTATCAATCCACTCAATTGAGAATGCATCAAACAACTAAATTGTGTCCCATATAACGTTCCTATATTGTTTCAGTCTTTTATGTTTTGCTGCATACTTGGACTTAATTTGTGAAACAACCAACTCAGAATCCCCTAGAATAGTCAGCAACTTGATTTTGTGTTTCACAACTATATTCAAACCTGTTAACAAAGCTTCATACTTCGCAACATTGTTTGTACATTCAAATACTAACAGAAATGAATACTTCAATGTAACACCCTCAGGTGAAATGAATAATATCCCTGATCCATTACCTTCTTGACTGCAAGCTCCATCAAAGTACATCTTCTACACACTGTTGCAGTTTTGTGCAGCATGCTTCTCAATTGGATCACTATTGATCAACTCTGGCTGGGCTGGTTCTATATTAAAACTCCCAAGATCAACATCACAAAAACAATTGATCTGATTTTTTGGGACATAGTCAACAAGTTGATTCATCCTTGGCTCCCTGTACAACTTCACCTCTTGGCCATTTACCAAAATTGTTGCATAAGATAGATCAAACTGAACATTCCCACCAACAGCTGTCGTCCACTGTCTTGATAAAAGCATACCAAACTGAGGAGGGGTGTCTATTACTGTTATATCAATATTGTAGGCCACTTGAGGATAAGCAGATAGCTTGACTTCAACATCTTTCATTATACCCACCATAGGAACAGGCTGGTTATCCATCGCATAGCATTTACCTTCATATGTATCCACCCTCATGCCTAGTTGTTTCATCACTCCTACTGGAATAATATTCATGGCAGCACCAGAATCTATCATGCAATTCCTTAACAATTTGTTATTTATGAGTAATGTAGTGAAAAAAGGATCAACCTATGGGGGACTTGTCAATACATTACTCAAGCAGATTTCTGAGATATTTACTTCCTCTTGCTTACTACTTGCTTTAGTAGCCACCTTGTTTTCAAAATTCACATGCTTTTCATTTGTTATCAATTGGACAACACTGTCCCTGTACTCCTTAATCTTCATCATCTCAAGTAGTGGAACAGACATCTTTCCCTGAGATAAAGCCTGAGTGAAGTCAAAAGAAGAACTCTCCGCTTAAACCATTTTCTTTTGTTCTGGCATTTCTCCTTTGTTTTCTTCCTTCTCTCTTTTACTTGGCTGATCAGGCTTTTGCACTTCTTTGTGTAATTCCTTCACTTCCTCCTTGTGGATAGGCTTCTATTTACTTTCATCATATTGTTTATTTTCTATCCTTTTCACAGTTCCTTGTGTCACCCTTTCTTTCATAAAAATACCCCTGGGGACACCTTCCTTCTCATTTACAGTCCTATTTCTCAACCAATACTTACTCTTTGCCTCTTCAACTGCAGCAACAGTTAGTATCTCTACTTCCTCTTTAGTGAGTTTCCTCATACTGCCCTGAGTAGGCACCTCATCAGAATGTGGTTCTGCACAATCATCCTCATAATCAGAAAGAATTTGTTGTTCAACCATGTGGACATTGTATTTCTGATTTGAAACATCATATTCGTAGCCTTCATGCTCTGAAGATGAGTACCTCTCTTCCACATGATGAAAATTGTTTGAAGTAAAATACACTTTGTGATCTTCTCCATTGTTTCCCATCAACATTCCTTCCTCTTGCATTCTTTGGGCTACAACACAATAATCTGGGGAATGTGGCTTATCACAGACTTCACAGAAATAATTGTTATTCACCATATAGGTTCCCTTCTTCCTCAATGGATTAGGAGTTTCTTTGTTTCTAGGCCTATCTTTTATAGGTTTCCCATCTTTCCAATTTGTGTTATAAGGCATGTCATGCAACTTAGGCCTTTCATTCCTGTATGTGTTCTCCTATTTGTATTGATAATTATTGGTTTGTTGGGGAACCCTATGATTGTCTCTTTTATCAATTATCCCAACAACCCTCCTATTATTTTCAATTGTTAATGTTGTCTTCTGAGCTTCAGCCAAGTCTCTTAGGAATCTATTTCTTAGTTCAGACCGTATTTTAGGATCGAACACATTCAAATAAACACTCAATGCCATAGAGTCTGGCAATTTTGATCCAGGAGGTATTTTATTGATGGTTTATTAGCCGGTTTGAAATCGCAAATTGAGTCGATACGATTTTTACGAAGCATCCAATTCATGGGCGGCCTTCGAGGGTGCGCACGATTCCCCATGTATTATACGATGATAGGATGCCGAGAATATTTGGAGCGAATCAATAGAGGTTGTTGTTAGGCTGTTGAACCAATCTTTGGCTTCTTCAGTCAACGACATCATGAATAGCCTCATATGTAGATCTTCATAAGGTACATCCAAATCTTGAATGAATGCATTGAAACTCCTTAAATGGTCTTCAACATAAATTGCACTACTTCCTATAAACTTAGGCACTAGACCTCTCCAACTGCCATCCATGGGGTAAGGGTATAATTGAAACCTTGCTAAATCAAATTGTCTGATCATCATTGTATACTAATGAGGCGGAGGGTTGGGTGGATACTGATATTGGTACATTAGATTATTTAATTGTGTATGATGTGGCACATGATGCTGACCATGAGGTGGCTGTATATTTGTATATTGTGTGGGAATATGAGGTGGGTGATTTGGCTATCTGTATTGATTCCCTACTTGATGGTGAGGGACCCCTAGTGGATCAGAAGGCCCTGCACCATGATTACCTTGCTTATGAGGTGGTACATACTTTGGGGGGAAACCAACTGTATGAGTAATGTTTTTGAACCTTAAGTTCAAATTATCTCATTGCTTGTATCATCCGGGCCTTTTCATGTTCTTCTCTCTCCCTTTTCTGAGATTCAAACCATGCCTTGATTTCCTCATAACTCAAAGATTCATAATTTTCTTGCGGTATCGTATCCTCATTGGTCTCATTTTGATTATTCTCCATTCTTTGTTCACATTCATGTTGATACTTGAGTCCCTCTGCTTTGAGTTTAGCATCAAACTCTGGTTGCTTCTGGGGATTATAGAAAGGATTTCTTTGTTCCTCTGGGGTACAAGGCTCTGCACTTGAGTTATCTCTCCATGCGTCATACCAGTCATAAGATTCACAATGTGGTCTTAATTCTTTGTTTTATTTGTTATGCACATGTCTTCATTTATCCTTTTACCCTTGTCAAACCTATCTTCCTTGTGTGTCCACTTACTGCCAGCAGGGGCTCCAGTATGACCTCCCCTGTGTTGGGATCTTCTTCCATTCATGTTTGAACAAATGCAATGTTTATGTCAGAGTCGCCACTCACTTTTTTCAAAAGTGAGAAAGTATTTAATATTTCTTATTCCCAGCAGAGTTTGTACAAGGTTTCTGACTCTATGATTAAGGCCTTGATTTTGAATTGATTTGTTCCCCAGTAGAGTCGCCAATTTGTTAGCGCTCAAAACTGCAGGTAAAGGGTACCTCAAGAGGCTACCAATCTCTTGATACGTTTTAGGGTAACAGACAAGGTTAAATGGCTTAAACCTTCTACTCTTCAAGTGCTGCTAGACCTAGGCAGGTGTACCTATATGAATTGGGTAGACTTGACTTATGATCTTCACTCTTGCAATGATTTGTCCACGATGGCAGATGGAAGTGAACAAATGAAATCAAATTTGGTATAAATTGTATACCAATGCTTAAAACTAAATCCTAATATGCTCAGTTAATAGATGTAAAGAAAATGAGTGAATCTAAATGGTGAAATGTAGAGATTAGTGCCTTATTGGGTATGCAGAGTCAAATGAAATAGAAATGGGCAACCTATTTCTGGAGAACTCTCAAATTGTTTGGCATATGTTTTGTTTATAACTTGTATAAACACGCAAGACTGTGACTACCAAGTTCTTCTTTAATAATCCAGACGAATTTCCCTGATTACTATGATCAACCAAAAGGATTTAATCTTTTCTTGAAAGAACTAGTCAATTAACCACACAAATACAACAAATGTATACTAATAAACTAAAGATAAACTTGTTATATCAATTTAAACAACTAGAAAGCATCAATCTTGGAGACAACTTAGTAATACTTTCAATAAATTCAACAGACAATTGACACCAGAAATGAGCTACGACATCAACTGATTCTCATTAAAAACTCCATTTTGAAAACATGCATCATGGTCTCTGTTCTGTGGAAAATTTTATCCAACTGTATATTCTCTACCCTATCTACTCTAATCTATCTCAATTCTAATGATGATCTCATTTACAATCGTGAGTAGATATTTATACATTTGTATCTGAACAGACACATCGCTTTCATATATTCCATGTCGATGAGCAACAGTATTTTGGCTTATGTTAATCATCACTGAAACAATCATTGAGACATCCCGTAGTTATTCCAAAGGAAAATGTATCGCTGTCATCCTTCGTCCATCAACGTAATGTTATGTCATTTCGTGAGACATTGAGTCCTGCCGACAGCTCATCCCATGTGCTTCGCTATGACATTTCTAAGTTAGGGAGATGTCCCATAGAAGATACTTCACTTTATCGAGATGTGCTCTTTAGTGTACTTTCCTGTCGCTAAGACAATTATGAGTCGGGAGGAGGTTTCATAGAACTCCTGTGTTTTACCAAGATGCACCTCGTGGTAACTTTTTGGTCGCTGAGACGTAACAACCCTTTTGTCGATGAAATTAATCTTACCGATGAAATAAATTTCATCGGCAAGACTATGAATCTTCGAAAAGACTCATACCGATGCCAAATGTCTCACCGAAAAATCTCCTTAATGTATGTTCGATCACCAAGACATAACCATTCTCTCACCGAAGAAACATCATTTCAGCATGACATATTGAGTTGGCAGGACTGCATAACCTTACTCTGATGGTCATTGATATAATTCCCTTGCGCTTTGTCGGCAAGATCTATTGCCTTCAACAAGATCTCACTCTGATAACCTTTTGTCATATCGATATGTTTGCTTTATCACTGTCGAAAGACAATAAAGCTTCGCCAAGACCATACTCTGAAGAAGACTCTTCTTGCCGATGGGGAAACCCCTTAGTTGCCGAAACAATAAAAGTGTCTTGTCGATAGGCGCCTGTATATGAGTTCCAATCATTTTGACATCAAAAACATCTTGCCGATAGGAAACATAGACATATATCGACAAAAATGTATTATGGGTCAGGGAAACCTTGACAATCTCATGCTGATATGGATCACAAAGTGAAATACTTAGACCTAGATGGATTTCATGGGACTACATGGCCAAATATGGGGAAAATGTGTTCGTGATAGGACTTATTTGGAAACTTATGAGTATGAACAACATGTAAAATCATTAGAATTTTATAGTTCTAATAGATCTATTCTTCAAAATGATTTCTCTATACATACTTAGGAGTCTTAGGGGTCTTTTCTAGAGCTTCTTCCTCTTCATTCTGCACTTCTTCTTCCTTAACTTTTTCTTCTTCTCCGCAAGCATATTCATTTGACTCATATCCAAATCTTCATCAACCTTGACACTTGTACTTTCAATAATTCTTCTTAATATTTTATTGTAACGTATGTAAGCTTTTCTTTTAGTAGAATATCAAAGGAAGTTACCTTCATTAGGCCTTGCATCAAACTTTCCCAAGTTTTCATCATCTCTTTTGATATAGCATTTGGTTCCAAACACTCTAAAGTACTTGATAGTAGGAATCCTTCCAAACCACAACTCATAAGGAGTATTTGTGGTGTTAGCTCTTGCTTGAACTCTATTAATTATGTAAACAATAGTATGAATTACTTCTCTCTAGTAGAATTTTGTTAGATTAGCTTCCCTCATGATAGTCCTTATAGCTTCTTGAACAGTCTTTTTTTTCCTTTCAACTATTCTATTCTACTAAGGAGTCATAGGGGAAAACAAGTGCCTCTTTATGCCATGATTCTCATAGAGAATGTTAAATTCATTGGAGGTGAATTCTCCACCTCTATAAAACCTTAAACAATTGATCTTCAAATCCATTTCATTCTCAACCATAGATTTAAATTCTTTAAGTCTATCTAGAGCCTCAAATTTATCTCTAAGAAAAGTAACCCATGTCATTCTAGAGTAATCATCAATAAAAAGAATGAAATACTTGTCACCTTGAAGAATTCTCACTCTTTTTAGACCACAAAGGTTTGTGTGTACCAATTCCGAAAATCTAGTAGAAGATTATTCTTTTCCCTTGAAACTAATTCTAGTTTGTTTTCTAAATTAATAATCTCTGCAAATAACATTGATAGGATTTGTAATCCTTGATAGATCTCTCACCACTTGAACTAAAATGATTCTAAATAGGTTATCACAACACATGTGACACATTCTCCTATGTCATAACCATCTATCATTAATTTGATTCATAAAACAATGACCATCAACACCCTTGAGATGATAGATATTTCCATCTATCCTCTTTCCAACAACAATTACTATTCTAGACCCTTTTCTAATCTCACATCCATCATCCTAAAACATAAGATTGTATCTTTTGCTACATATTTTTCCAACACTCAAGAGATTATGTCTCATTCCTTTAACATAGTGAAAATATTTAGTATTATGCTTGTCATCAAAACTGATTGAACCTATTCAACAAATCTTAGCACCTGAATCATCTCCAAATTTAACAAGTCCTCCATCATATTTTTCAATTTTAACAAACTTACTCTTATCTCTTGTCATTTGATTTGACCAACCACTCTCAATAACCCAATAGTTCTTGTCCTGTCTAACATGAAAAACAGATACCAAGGTACCTCCAATTTTATCCTTTTTCCCTGGGACACTTTCCTTCATACAACTCTCAGAGTTAGTAGAACCAAATTCATCTTTTAAAGCCAAGAACACAAATTCATTATCATCATCTCCACAATTAGATTCATCATCAAAAATACCAACATCTTCTCTAACATAGTAGCTTTTATTGATCATCTTTCCTTTTTTTCCTTTTTCTTATTGTTCACAATTTTGTTTGGACATGTTGAAGCATAGTGACCTATACTTCTACAACTAAAGCATTTGAAAGGTAATTTACCTTTATACTTATCGGTTCCCTTTTTCATTCTTCTTATAGAGTTAGCTTCCACATCATCAAGATCATATTCATCTAAATCTTCAACTTTTTTTTATTTTTTGGTCTTGAAAGAAGTTTCCATTTTTACACCATTTTGCATACCAATTTTCCTCATTTCAAATGTAGTTAGTGTTCCATACAATTGACCTCTAGTGCATTTATTAAAATTTAAAAATTCCTCAATAGCAAAAACTTTTTCACTATAAGAATCAAGAAGAGTTCTACAAATTTTCTTTACCACTTTAGGTTCTTTGACTTGTGCACCAAGACCTATCATAACACTTACCAGTTCATTAACTCTTTGCTTATAACTTGTATTTTTTCATCATCAAACATCTGTAAGATCTTAAATTGTGCCTTTAGATTCTATAACTTATCTTTTTTAACCTTACCATATCCTTCATAGATACTTTCTAACTTATCCCAAGCTTAGGAGTTTTTAGATCCATGACTTTCACTAATTCAGCATGTGTAAGACTGGTCAAAGAAAAAACTTTTCCTTACCATCTATTTCATAGGCATTGATTTCATCACTCATTCATGGACCATTTGCAAGTATGGTGTATGCAGTCTTTACTTTCCTTGCAACTTCATATCCAAGATAAATCTAATAGCCTTCCATCTTCACCTTCCAAAAAGCATAGTTTGTTCCATCAAACATGGGGATCTCCTTCTCATTTTCCATCAAGATCTACCTCAAGTAGTCAAGCCTTTTCTAAGGAACCTTGATCTGATACTGATTGTTGAATGGAAAAGAAAACTAAGAGGGTGGTGAATCAATTGTACCAAATTAAAATATCAAAACCCTCAACAATAATTGGATCCACATGCATTCATTAAACTCTTAATCTATTATAATGTTTAAACATGGAAAGAACATAACAAAAACTAAAACAACCAACACCATACACAAGAGAACACCAAATTTACGTGGAAAATCAAATGAGGAAAAAACCATGGTGAGGATTAGCTCACAATATAAGTAATTGTAAAATTGATACAAATAGGCTCACTACTAGAATAGGACACACTATCTAGAAAGGATCATAGGTTAGGCTCACTTCCAGAAAAGAAAGAAGAAAGAAGATAAAATGTTACATAGAGAACACAATCTCAATGCAATAGAGATTCCACCACAACAACTCCAATGACACTAGTAGCCTTTAAGAGATCAAGATACCTCAGCTCACTACATTCAAAACTCTTGCATTATAGCTCACATTGCAATTTGAACTTCTGATCTTAATTTCACCTCACAACACCCCACTCTATTCCACACTGTTCATCTCACATCAATTCACTTTGAATTTATACCATCCACAACTTAAAAAAAATCTTCAAGTCGGCTGCACTCTTCTTACACTTTACATATTCAAATTAGGTCGGCACTAAACATTCTCACAGTTGATAGGAATGAAATTGGACCAAAGAAAAGTGTAGCTAGGACACAAATCAAATATCACACACTACGCTATGCCTTTATTAATGATTAAAAATATTTGAATGTATTGTAAACACCAGGTCATCCATTACCCATGTAAACATTGTTAAAATTTGAATTAAACACTTCCACAAATCCAAGGATGACTTGCGAACCACATACCACACTTCACCATAATCTAGAATATTCCTCTATCCTTCAGAAATCCATTAAAATCCTTTGCAACAACTTGCACCATTAGAATGTACGTGCCCACTACACTCAAACTACACTTCCAAACACTATAACTCTACAATCCAACTTTCAGAATACCAAACCAGAAATCCTCTTGACATAGGCAAGATATCAACATTATCAACACACCTTTAGAATCATAAGACCTGAAGAACAACTGTGGAGAAACATGGAGCAAATACATTTCTCCTAGACACCTCTATAAACAATACTACAAAACTAGTTCACAAACTAGTGATCATAACTTCCTTTAATCCAAGATTCTAGATATAGAAACTTTGTACACCTCTAACCAGCATATCCAAACCACACAAGTAGATCTTCAATCCAGAATAAATGTGAACCAAAACTAGAACACCTTTTCAAAACAAAACACCATTACAACACCCTCTTTCCTTATTTTATCAATTTTCTCAGTATCTTCAACATTTGAACCATAAATAGAATATTGTCAAAGCAACACTAGAGGTTAACATTAACAAATTAACTGATGACAACATAATGCAACTAATCAAAGGAACAATCTCTTCACAACTACTATCAAACTATCATCAATGACAACATAGGCCTTCTAAAATCAATGACAACACCTTCATACTTCTGAAATCCCCCTCATGGGGATCTCTCCACCTCCATCCCCTACATAGGTTGCTCATAACCAAAATTAAGGAGCCACCTCAACAAAATGAACACATCCAATGCACTTGCACAAATAGAATTACAAACAAGATAGCAAGGAATAACACATCACAACCTTAAATTAACACATACATTCAAAACAAAAATGGGAGGATGAAGATCCTACCTCAAAACTTCAAGTGAAGTCAATTAGTTTCTTCATTAATCCCTTCTCAACTTCTTCCAGCTCTTGCTATCACTTCCCTACACTTAGCCCAAAAAAGGATGAAAAGATCATGACTTCCCCCCAAACATTCTTACCAAAACCTTCTCAAGAAAGCTTCCCAACCACCATGTCCTCTTCTTCATTTAAGAGGCATGGGTGGCCACATGGACTCCCATTCCTTCTCATAATGAAATTGGGAGACCGAAATGTGATTGGGGATGGGTCAAGTCCATCGCCCCACTCCATTTTCGTCACCCCTCTTAAAAGAAATTTAAGAGGGGTCATAAATGAGGAATGGCCAAGAGTATGGCCTAAAAATTACCCCCAACCCTTAGGTCATATTCCTAGGGTCTCTAAAAAGTAAAAATTAGCCAAAATTAAAACATTTTTGACCCTTTAGAATGACATAAACCAAGGAATCCGAAATTTCCATTTTAAATCCACATTTAGATTTCAAACAATTCAAACATTTAAGGCCTTACTGCCAACATCTATTTCACAAGACACATAACACTTTACACAACAACATAAGACTCTTGTATCAATGGGTTATTTTCGGGTAGGTTAGCGATTAGATCATTATATTAAAACCTAAAGAAGCTATGAAATACAAAGAAAGCTTAAAACAAGAAAGATTATACTTGTTATTTGTTGCTTCCATGATTCACCTCCATAGCACCTTCTAGCTTGCATTATGATTGTTGCCCTCAGATTTGTGTGTGTGAGCAAATGATTGTGACTATGCCCTATGCAAGTTTTGAAGGATTTGATGACAAAATGCCTATGACAAATGACTATGCCTATGAGTAAATAATCAACGTAAATAAGCTAAATGCAAAGTAAAATCTAAGCATAAATGTCTATAATAATCAAGTGGTCCCGAGAATGTGAGCAAATTGGCATTTTATAGAAAATGCAATTTTGGATGGATGGACGAGATTGCATGTGACAATTCCTAATCAAGGTTAGGGAAAAATCATTAAATGAGTGGTCAAGATGTCATTTGAGAAAATCGAATTGGTGGTCGAGAATAAATGTGATAATTAATCAAAAAGATAAAGATTTTCAAAATCAAGAAGATAAAAACTGCTTGATTTGTAAGATTTGAAAAATCAATAAGATAAGAGTTGAACTAAAAGAGATTTGAAAAATCAATAATTTGCTCAATTACTTGATTTTTGGAAGAAGATTAGCATTTTGAATTAAATTAATTCAAAATATGGATTTTGTGTGACAATAAATAATCAATTTTCATATTATTTACTAAAATTAAGTGATAGTTAATAATGTGAAATCATTTTAAATAATTAATTTATTTAAAATGAGAGAAATGTTAAATTAGGTAATTAAATAATTAGAGATAATCATTTAATTTAGAGCATTATGATCGATAATGAAATAAATTAATAAATCTATTTAATTATGAGAATTAGTGGCATATTAAATAAATAAACAAGATTCATTTATTTAATTATGGGAAGATTTAGGCAATTAGTGACGTATTGAATAAATAAATAAAATTTATTTATTTAATAATCATGAAGAATAAAAGGACATGAATTAATTAAATAATTATGAATTATTTAATTAATAGTGGAAAGTGGACCAAGGACATAATTAAATGTCATAATTATGCTAGGACAAAAGATGAAAAATGAAGCTTGTGCCTAGGTCATTTTTATGTGTCTACAACTCTAGCCCTTTTTATATGGGTTGAGTCAGTTTTACGCGGTAAACATGAGAGTCTTTTTGGTTGCCTCCAATTTACATGGCTATGGAAGGTTAACCTGCACACTCCATGTAAACATTAGTCCAACAGTTAAAAAATTTAAATCAAAACACATGAGTATGATGAAGCATAATACAAGCACATATTCATTACACTTAATATACATATAAGCATAATCCTTGTTCACATTTTCCTTTCTTAGAATTCAAACATTGTATTTACAATTCAATACAATGTCAATTACACCTCTAAGCCTTAATTCAAGACATTTAAAATCACTTGCATTATAAATAAAATATTTTTTTTTAAAATCACAATAGTATCATCTAAGCATCACACTGCACGGTAATTCAAAAAATTACTTTTGATTAAAATGATATCATATATTCTATTCTAAGCATATTGTTCCTAATTTCATAACATACAAGATATTAGTTTGATAAAATAGCATACTCATAAACTTATGGTTCATAAGATAAATAATCTAATAAACATATTAAAAATTATGTCCAATGTTCATAATTAACCATCATAAAATATAGGGTAAACATATAATGTGTCTAAGCATGGTCATGTGAATGAAAACAAAACATGAGGTATATGGGTCCAACCAATGATAGGCCTCACACCAATTCATAATACGTAGAAATATTAGTCGTAAACTATACCATTCATCATCCTTAAACATCCCTTAATCACATATCTAAATATTAAATAAATCCTTACTAGGTCTACACTTTTCTATGCCAAAGACTAGGTCTCAAGCTAAGAGATTTATGCAACCAAATGATCAAGTCATCATAGAAGACATCACCTATAAACCCCCATCACTAAATGAACAAGAAACCTATGTGGAAAAACTTAAAAGATCATCTAGATTAAAAACATTTTCTCAAGACCCCTACAAGAAAGAAATTATGAAAATAATATATGAACTTGATAAAGAAACTATTATGCTAGACCTAGATCAAAAGGAGGCTAAGGTTATAGAAGGTTTTTTTTTTCACAACTTAAGAAACAAGAATCTTCATCTAACATGCCCACATAATATTCTCACCCCTTAGATAACCTATAGGGATCACAACCCCTTCAACAATGATATAACTTCAATACCTCACATACATTAAATATTTCACATACCATCCAATCATCTCGAACCATCTGACAACTAGTTATAACCTATCCCAAACAATCCTCTCAACTTAGGGTTAATATACCCTCAAGTTGATGTAGAGAAGGGGTGGAGGTTGTCTAATAAAACACAATTCAATCAATCTTGAACAATCTTTCCACTTTTCAAACACTAACTTGGTGTTTTCTTACCATTCCTTCAACCTTGCGTGTAACACATCAAACAATGAAAATTGAACATATCTTTTAGAGAAGGCCTCAAACCCAAGAACCAGTCACCATTTAAGATACCCTTTATTCCCTTTTTTGACATATCCAAATTATGTATAGACTTGTTTGAAAACATGTCCTTCAAAAATGGACTACTATGCTGCCCTTCAGCCCAATTAGGCCTCTTTTCCAAAACAAGTATGTGGTAAACTTTCTCCCAATCACCAATCTTCACTCCACATCTCTAAATAGGTCACATGGGGTTTGAAACAACTAGTTTTATCAACTGACACATCCACAAACTCACCTATCAACAAAACCCTACTCCTACCTATCAATTCTAGCCTAATACATTGAGATATTAGGCTAGGGCTTGCACAAACAAGGCCCTAACTCCATCCCCTGCATCTACAATCACTATAAAATTGAAAAACATCCTAACTAAAGACATTCCATGATTTGCAGAGAATTTCACCGGTGGAATGGTCTATTATGCCATTATTTCTACCAAACCCTCTTAACCTAGGGTTTTCAAATCATTCTTAGTATTTTGGCTCTAAAAACCTTCAAACTATATGAAATCAACTCAAATTAATGCCAAAACAAAGCTAGTTCATGCCTCCATCAGTTACAATGCACTTTAGATCATAATCTCTCAATACAAAACCGTAGAGAATGTTGTAGCAGCAAAATTGCACAAAAGATTTTAGAAAAATAGAGCACTTCTTATTGTTTGCACTTCAAAACAACTTCAGAACCTTTCCTCGAAGTTTGTGAGTCATATTTAAACTTTCATAACCCAAATACAATGGTTCATAACCACTTTTTGAACCAAATGACTATTCAACTTCCAAATATGACAAAATTGTAAAGTTGTAAAACAACTTTTGCAACAAATTACAAAACATGACAAAATGTACTCAAACTGACCCCATGAGACTCATTACATTGAAAATGGTCTAAATAGACCTTATTACACCAAACAAGACTCTAAACACCCAAAAATATAACATGTGACCATATTTACAAAAGTTGACTAGGTGCCCCTACACCACAAGTGTAACCCAATATAGTACACAAATAACCATACTATAACACCCATCAACAATGTGTCGAATTTCATCCAACCACAACAACAATCCCAATATTTCACCATTTCATCTCTACCCATCGTAAGTGGAATAACCACATATACAAATAACCCTATACCCCAACATACCACCTATCAATATATTAACCCATCATCCTCACACCAATACATCTTGAACAAAACCAACATACCCACATCACATAATAAAAATAAACCACTCAAACAACAAAATCATCATCAACTACACAATTCCACATATTTAACTCATCATGAATTGTACAAGAATTAAAGGATATGAGAAACATTATGCAAGGACTTAAAATGAGACAAAAATAAATCTTACATGTTTAAAGACATATGTGCCTATCCATTTGATAAATCTATCATAATGGTACCTATTGTGTGGTCACACAACATGCCCAAGTTATCTATGCTAATATGGGTACCTTAAATTAAAAAATTACCCTTTAAGGTTTGTTGTTGCACAAAGAAAGTGTTACCAGCTTTATTATTTGGTGAATTAAATGCAAATTTAGGAAAAAATTGAAGGGATTATATACCTATCCTTTGTTGATTTCATTCACCTTTATGCATTTGGATAAAGTAGTGTGAATTGAAGCAAGTTCAAGAGTTTGGAGACGACTTGAGAAGAAAAGTATCTAAACCCTAATTCCTATTGAGCAAAAAAAGGGTATTTACCATTATCCAAAGCTAAAATAGAATTTGTTTTTGAAGCATTTGAATTTAGTATAGATGGAAAAACCTACAGTAGTGAATGTGAGTGAGAAACCCCAACCTAAATTTAATAAATACCCCATGAAAGTGTTTTAGAAGGACCCACTCAGAGCTTTTTCAAGTATTCCATATAGGGTTTTTCCCACTAAGGAAATTAGGGAATGCATCCATGGGAAGATGGAAGAATACAACCATACAAAACATACAAACCTATGGATAGGTCAACTGACTAGAGATAATTTCAACATCAAACTTGAGTATGAAAACCTAGTGAAGAAGAAATTGGATGTCTAGTAGTTGTTTCCATGCTTTTTCTATGACGATGAACTTAAGTATGTGAGAATACAATTAAGCAGAGTGCATGATAAATTCTTATGGACTGACATGCCTAGTTTGATAACTAAGGATGTAATAAGGGAGATTACTAGAATTTGTGACACTAAACTTGTACTTGTGCTAAAATTTGTAAAGAATAAGGATGTGATGGAATTAATTGGAGTCACATTTGACTAAAGAGCTCTCACTATGAATAATATACAAAATCTTGTAGTAAGGTATGCAACTATGGTCATGGGATATAAGATATACTATACCAACAAAGAAAATTTTGTGTCTGCTATAAAAATTCATGTAGCCTATGAAATGGTCAAAAATGGAAAGGACTATGATTTGTGTGAGTTGCTTCGGAAACAAATTTTTGACAACCTAAAGAAAAATAAAGATAATAAATACGCTCTTCAAATTTGGTTCTTTGGTAGTTTGTTTGCTATTCTATTTTCTAAGGGAGCTTCCAACAAGAAGCAATATTAAGTGGAGTAGAAGAAAGCCTGTATACCATCAAATATTTGAACATTTACACAATATTGGTGATATGAAAGCTCAAGATAAGCCACGTATTGCTTTCTTCGTAGTATTTCAGAACAAAATGCATGGAAAAGAAAGTATCCCTAAGTCTATGGTGGAAAAATATCGAGATGATATCAATTTTTTTGTCAAAACTGATGAATGCATCATTGAAGCTGTGGAACCTAGAACTATCAAATTTAGCCACTTGGATATGATATCACTAAAAGTGAAGCAACTGGTTATGTGGTATATTATTAAATAGCCCTAAGGACTCTACATAAGAAAGACATGGAACATATAAGGAGAAGTCCTTGAAAGTGCACGTGGAACCGAAAAATCCAGAAATAAAGAGGAAGGTGAAAAAATTGGTACATGAATATTTCAAGGATAGAGGACTCATAGATGAACAAATAAAAAATCTAAAAGTAATTACAGAGGGAGAAATAGGCACAAAAAGTGGAACCACCAAACCTAGATCTTGAAAAACTACTTACACTATTCCCCTTGTTATTCAATAGCCCTTTGGAACAGTTCCTACATCAAGTAGAACCAAGAGAATGGAGATCTGTGCTCCAATAATAGAAGAACTTTAGGAGTAGGAGGCCACAAGGCCTATTAAGAGAAATAAAACTACTTTGTAAGCCTCTACTACAACTACATAAAAAATAATAGAAGAAAAAGATAGGAGAGAAAAGGACTTGAGTGTACAATCTAAGGAAGAAGAAGAAGAGGATGAAGGTTCCCCATTGATCCTAAAAGGAAGTCACACTATTTAAAAGAAACAAAGAACAAATATTCTTGACACTTCTAATGAAGAAGTTGAGAAGGAAAATTAATCCTTTCAAATACATGTACATAAGAATGTGAAGGAAAGGAAGAAAAAGAATACATCTATGGAAAGACCATTCAGGTCAATGAAGTTGGAATCATTATTCAAAGGTATGTTGCATCATGATATGTTGGAAGAAACTTCTACATTATACAAAAATGAAAATGAGGAGAACAAAGCTACTATAATAGAAAAAATTATCAAATTCGTTGTCACAATTGAGGTAGATATGGAGAACATTAGGAAGAAAGTTCATGATGTTGAATGGAAAATATTATTGGAGACAAGAAAAGAAGCCAATGAAAGGGAAGAGAAGCTTAGATCAGATGTTGTGGAGAAAACTAGATTTTCCCTATCTGATGTTGACAAGGCCACACTATCCCAAATACTTAGTGAAGAATTCATAACAAAATGAAGGGTCGCACTTCTAATGAGAAGAGATCAAGTTAAAATTGAGAAAATGTAAAAGAAAATACAATAAAATGTTACCGATATTGCATATAAGCATGACATGATTCCCATTGCCTCTACTAGCAAGGGACAAGATCTGGTAGATGAAAACATAGGTGCTACTAATATAGAAGAAAATCTAGATAATATTCCTTTGAATAGAGATGAACCAATACAAGAAAATGCTAAAGA
>VDFB02137990.1:0-13691 GCA_007258455.2 Sequoia sempervirens
AGGATGAAGAAAGAAATTCAAAAGAGAGATGAGGAAATTGAGGACAAGAATGCAAAAATTGCTACTTTAAAGAAGAAAGTGGATGCCTTGGTACCCCAGATTGTGGAATGTAGGGCCCCTCCAACGGTTTATGATTTTCATTTGAAGGAGAAATATCTTTCTTTTAAGTTGGAAAGGATTGTCTTAGGTTTGAACCCTTATATTGAAACTCCTATTGAATTTTTCAATGCTTATTGGATTGCTTCCTATGAGATGAAGAATTTGTTGTGTGAATTTTACTTGCACAATTATGTTGTGACTCAAGACCATGATTGGAATCCATTGTTATATGTTGGGGATGTCCAATTAAGGGCATTTATATCCTAGGTACAAAATGAGATCAATTGGGGACAACAATATGGGGCTTATAAGTAATTGGAATCCAACATCCCTTTGCCCATTGGGGCTAAATCAAGAAATCCAAGGGACATTTATAGAGAATGGCGTAGGATGATTCTTAGACCTAGCTATGGCAATAGGATTATGTCTTGGATAGAAGTAGTTTATAGTGAATATGAGGTGGTGGAAAAAGAAAAAGAGGAAACTATGAAGAGATACATGTCACAAAGATGGAACAACCTAACTGATGAGCTAAAGCAACTGAGCCCCACTCCATACAAAACCATATGTTGCAACACTTTTTAAAATAATTCGATGATATATATATAGACGGAAAAGCAAGTTCTACGATTTTGGCTTCCACTGACTTTTTAGCCACCCATCCTAATGTGGCCCATGCCAAATTTTAGGTATTACCACTATGATATTGCCGCAGAGAGATAGAGATGGAACAAATTGGACAAACAACAAGGATTCTATTGGGATCCTAATTCATGCACAAAAAGCGACGATGTAGGACAATTGATAGTTGCAAATTTTAGGGCATTGACTAAGCAGAAGAATAACCCTTCCCTCACCGGAGGACCACAACAAAACCTTAGGTTGGGGGATGATGAGTTTAGTTTATGGTTTAATTTTGGTAGAATTTATGATCTATTTGTTGAATTTTCATGGACCTTGATGTTTGAATATGTTTATTTCCTCAAAACCATAGACATTGGGCCTAAATTTATCTCTACAAATCTTTAATGACATTGACATGTTATATAGACTATCTGTGTTAATTCTACATGTGGATTAATGAATGTTCTTTAAGATAGTTACAAATATGCGATTATTGTGTGTACTAATATTGCCATGTAGATATGATTTGAGGCCACTAAATTGAGAAGATTCTGCCAGTTGGTCATTCACCATAATGGTCAACAAAGGGAATCATTCAAAGAGGTCAACGACGGGAGATTCCTCATGCAAACCAAGTTGTAATGACCTTGGAAATGATCTTTATTGCTGTTGAGTGAATATAGGAATTACTGTTGTGCTAAATCTGCATTGACGTAATCACATCTGACTAGATTCCATGCATGCATAATTGCCTCTCCACTTTCTCTTCTTTCCCTAAAATGGTGTCATCCCAATTCGTGGATTTGACCACCTTGCTTAGTTAGTAGCTTCTTTTCATATAAATAAGAGTTGGATGCTCCTTCTCAGGAGGTTGCGTGATCTAATGATGTACTTGCATTCTTAGTTTTCAACAATACAATTACATTGCTCTATAGTACTTATGTTTTCCTATGAATGAGATGAAGTTATAAGTCCATGCATATGAGTTTACATTAGTTTTAGAGGATACTCATCCAAGGGGGACCACTTGGTGAGCATTATGTCCTTAGTTTAGTTTAGTTTAGTTATTACTTTATGTTCAGTAATTAGTTAAGAATTTGGCACTGACTGTTCCTGCAGCCACTAGAATTCCATTCTGTGACTGTTCTTGTAGCCAAAGTAGACAGAGTAGTTTCTTGTTTGTTTGCTCATATTTTCATTTATGTCATGCATTTCAGCTTAGCATAGTTTTTGGTTGATGTTTAGTATTTATGTTATTCCTTTCCAAGAAATTTACCTTTAGCATTATGTTTTTCTTAGTTGTAGAATGAGTATGGCTACTTTGGATCCTTAGTGCACATATTGTGCTGACCCATTTCAAGTTCACGTCCCTCGGTTGACAAGTTAAATGGACCTTCATGATGATTGAATGGCTATTCAATTTAGATGTCCAATCTTTGAATCACAGCTGTAAGGGATTAGTTGTTAGATCATTGTAGGAGGCCAACAAATGGGTCATTAAGATATTTCATAAAAAAAGATCAAAGACAAACAATTAGTGTTATCTATATCTCTTGCCAGTTTAGTTTAGCTAAGGTGATATCTGATGTTGATATCCATCATAGGAAGGATGCATCCTAGGACATGTTATCAGATGGTTTGATTAAGATTAGGTGCGTGATATGCTGTTAAAACAAACTCCACTATGGTCTAAAGTTTAGATTTCGACACTTAGGTTCTCACTTTATGACTTGCGACACTTGTTTTCTATTTGTTTCACCAAAGGTTGAAGATGACAGTTTGATTTATTATGGATGAAATATTTGTTGTGGGTGAAAGCGAAATGGGATGGATGGTTTTGGGTTTTCTAGAATATTTCAATATTTTTGGTATTTTAAAAATGTTTTGAGGCTATTTTTGATCTTTTTTTAACTTTATGTGAATGTTTTGTTTTTTGGTTTATTTGAGGTTGTTTAGGGTTTTCTCTAATATATTTGATGTTATTTAGGTATTTTGAATGTTTCTAATGTTTTTATGTTTTTTGTTATCTGAATGTTTAGGGATTTTTTGATATTTGGATGTTTTGGGGTTTTATGAATTTTTAAATATTTTGGGATTTTTCAATATTTAGATGTTCTTGTGTTTTTCTACATTTTCTAAATTTTTAGGGGTTTTTGATGAGATTTCCAATCACCTTAAGATATACAAGAACCTAATCTGATCCATAACAAATTGCCCCTGGTGTGATGCAATAGACTACTTCGATATAGGCAAGACAAGCTGACCTTAGGAATATGCCAAGTAGTACTAAGGGGATATGATATCTCACAATATCAAGCTATGACAAGGATGAAGATGGGAAATGTAATAAATAGGATGAATGATGTGATGTATTGATGCCATGACAAGAATGATAGGATAAAGAGCCATAGATAGATGAAGGTGCTTTATTTATGCAAGACTCTTGTTTTCCAGGTTTTCACCAAGGTACTTGCCAAAAGTGCCTCCAAAGTGGTTTTCACTAGAGGATGATTATTTTTCTTTACTTTTTTCAATCCTTTTTCCTCATTTTTTTTGTATTTTTATCATTTTTTAATTTTTTTTGTATTTGTACATTTACACCCTTCAAGCCTAGGCATAAATTTTCTTAAGATGCAAGTTATTGGTCGGTTCTTGTAAGGTTTCACCTTCAAGCGTTGATAATTGGTATAATCCTGATCCATAGCTTGTTATGATGACAAAATGACCCAACCAGTTAGGCTCAAATTTTCCTTTACTGTCCTAATTTGGAAGATTTTTTTGATTCTGATTTAGAACAAGATCCCCTACTTGGAAATATTGATTCTTGATCTTATTGTTATAGCTCTATTTCAATTAGTTTTGATATACTTTCAAGTGATTAAGGGTGTCAAGACGACGCTCATCCAAGAACTCTAGCTAATTTAGTCGAGATACTATGTATTCTTCATCAGTGATTAGATTTTGTAGTGACACTCGTAGTGATGGGAGCTCAACCTCAATAAGCAAGATGGATTCTGATCCATAGGCCAAGGAAAATAGGGTTGCACCTGTAGGCATGCATATACTGGTTTGATAGGCCTAGAGAATGAGATTTAACTACATATTCCAATCACAACCAACTTCATTGACCATCTCCTTTAGGATTTTCAGAATGGTCATGTTTGTAGCCTTAGCTTGACCATTGCCCTAGGGGAAATACAGGGTAGAGAATCGATGATGGATGTTGAATATTTGACATAGCTATTCCACATCCTGATTCTTGAAGAGTGTTTCATTGTTTGAGATAAGGGCTTACAAAACATCATAATGATAGATTAGGTAATTTAGGATAAACTTAATAATTTTCTTCCCTATTATATAGGTCATAGGAATGGCTTCCACCCACTTGGTAAGGTACTCAGTGGTTGTTATGATGAACGTGTGGCCATTATATGAGGTTGGAGTAATGTTTCCTATTAGGTCAAGCCCCCACTATGAGAAAGGCGAAGGTGTGACCATTGATTGTAACTCTTGAGCTAGAGCATGAATGAGATCTCCATGTTGTTGACATTGGAAAAAATTCTACACATACTGATGGGCTTCTCTTTCCATGGTTGGCCAGTTGTATCCCATTCTCAACAATTTCTTAGCTAAAGTCATACCACTAGAATGGAAACCACATATGCCATCGTGCACTTTTGTTCATGTGTTCAAGGCTTCCTCTTGGTTAAGACATCATAGTAATGTCCTTTAATGCTTTGGATATATAAGGTATCACCTAGGATCATGAATCATGATGCCTTCTTAACAAAGGTCTTTTTAAGGTTGGAGGTGATATAGGATGGGAGGGTTCCTCTGCTAAGGTAGGTGAATATATCGTGATACCATAGGGATCTAGGACCAACAATGACACACACAAATTAAAATTCATGGATTTTGAAAGTTGGTATGAGAAATTTGTTCTACCAAGAATTCACACTGAAGGAAATTGTGTGGCATGTCTAACAATGATTTGATTGTTACAATAACATCTACAACTCAGTTGTTCATGCAAGGGATCTGCTCAAAAATTATATCTATGAAAATATCTTTGAGACTTTCTACCATATTCTTGTAAGGAGTAATATTTTCATCCTTAGTTTGGTAGCTATCATTTACTTGGTTGATAACCAGCTATGAGTCTCCATAGAATTTCAACTCTTGTATCTGCCATTGAATTGCTATCCTTAGACCTATGATTAGGGCTTCGTACTTAGAAATATTGTTAGTACATGGAAATGATAACATGTATGACTTTGGGATGCAATCACCTTGAGGGGTGATGAAAATAATACCTTCCCCTTATCCATGTTGGGTGAACGATCCATAAAAATACATCTTCCACTGATCAGATGCTTTGACAAGGAACATTGATTCATCAGGGAATTCAAATATCAATGGATTCTCTACATAGATAGGTGCATCTTCCAGTTGGTCTACAATCACTTATCCTTTGATTTCCTTGCCCTCCATGTACTCTATGTCAAATTTAGTCAAGATCATTACCCATTTGGTCATTCTCCTAGTGAGAGTTTCTTTTGATAATAGGTATTTTAATGGGTCGATATTTGTAAGAAGCTTGATCTAATGCAACAAAATGTAGTGTCTCAAATTTTGTGAAGCAAAAAATACCACTAAGCTTTCTTTCTCAATGGATGAATAGTTCATTTCATAGCCCACCAAGGTCCTGCAGATGTAGTAGATGGCTCTTTCCTTTCCATTTTCATCATGTTGTGCTAGAAGAGCACCTAGTGCTACTGATGTTGCTGAAATATATAGGATCAATGGTTTGTTTGGTATCAGGAACATGAACACTGGAGGTGTTAATAGATAGTCCTTGATCTCCTGGAATTATTTATCACACTTCTCATCCCACTTGTAAGTTATTCCTTTATGGAGAAGATGCAAGAAAGGGTGAATTTTATCTGATAGTTTCACTATGAACATCTTGATGGACTACAACCTTCCTTGTAACCCTCTCATTTGATTTAATGTTTGCAGTGGTTCCATGTCTAGGATGGCTTTTAATTTTGCTAGATCAATTTCTATCACTCTCTGTGATATGATGTAGCCAAGAAGCTTTCTTGATGTCACCCCAAAGACATATTTTTTTGGATTCATTCGTACCTTATACTCTTCAAGCCTATAGAAGATGGGTCCCAAGACTTCTATGTGCTCATTACTTTTCTTTGACTTTTCCAAAATATCGTCCACATAGTCTTTGACTATTTTATGGATCATCTCATGAAAGATGAGGGTCATTTCTATCTAATAGGTTGCTCCTGTGTTCTTCAACCCAAATGGCATCATGTTCTAGCAATATATCCCCCATGGACAAGTGAATGTGGTTTTGTGTTGATCCTCCTTAGTGATCATGATTTGATTATAGCCTAAAAATCCATCCATGAGTGATAGCATTTCATGCCCAACTTTTAAGTCCATGATGATGTCAATGTTAGGAAGAGGGAAATCATCCTTTGGGTATGTCTAGTTCAATTCTTTGAAATCAGTGTAGATTCTGATGCCCCTAGTGGGTTTGGAGACTAGTACCAAGTTTGAAACCCACTCAAGATAGTCTATCGATTGGATGAATCCAACGTCAAGAAGTTTTTGTAACTCATGTTTGACCAAGAGTCCTATTTGAGGGTGCATTTTTTTTAGTTTCTACTTCACTGGTTTGGCTTTAGGATAGACTGCTAGATGATGCACAACTACTTTTGGATTGAGCCCTGGTATATCTGTGTAGGACCATGCAAAGTTGGTTCTTCACTCTTTTAGGAACACTTTAGGTTCTATTTTTCATCCAACAAGGATTCGACATAGAAAGTGATCTTGGGTACCTCTTTCATTCCCACATTGACTGGGGTTTCCTTTTCCTCTAGTATTGATGAATTTTCTAGATACATTACACTAAGGGGGAGATTGAATCCCTCACCCTTGGGTGCCTCAGAGAGGTTTTCACCCTCAAATACATCCTTTCTTTTTACTATTTTAGGATCAGAGAGTGTCACAATGTGGTTTGCACTCAAAGGTCTACATGTTAGTTTCATGTTGTCCATTTTGTGATTGAAGGATTCAATCATCTCCCCATAGTATGTCCCTATGTCTAGCTCTATATCAAAACCAACTTTATGATCTACCCATGGTAAGTTGTCATGGTATCCCATGAATTCTGAGATCACTTCATCATTTTTGAATAAATCTAGAATCGGTGGTCCTTGTTGGTCCAAGTCAATGAGTTGTAGGTATACTAGGCATATTTCATTTGGTTAGTCACTTCAGGTGAAGGATGATGTAGATATCATGAAGAGGGACTTATTCTCAAATAGTTCAGAAACATCAAGGGGGAAGTTGTCTAGGATAGTATCACAGGATGTTGGTAACCAAGAGGAAGCCTCAGCCCAGTTAGCAGAAGTACCTTTTCCAATAAGGGTAACCTTGCTAGTAGTACAAGATAGGCCAAGATTATTTGGACATCTCTTAGGAACAATAGGTTCTAGAAAACCATTGTCATTTTTCCACAGTTTCTTGTTCTTGTTGTATCCCCAAGTCTTCATTGGTTACAAGCCTTTGTTATCATCTTCCATGGGAAGAATAGGGATGGGTAGTTCATCTTGATATAGTAGTTTAGAGACATCTTCCTCATTGACATCTTCTTTGTTTAAATCCCCCCACTTGGTGAAGGTAGTAGCTTCCATCTTTATTGTTTCAGGGATGTTGTTGCTAGGTGTGGGTTTCCCATGAGATTTGGGAGAAAGAGGTATCTCTCCCAACACAAAAGTATCCTACATTAGCTTATAGTTTCCACAATCATCATCCTAGATCACTGCTTTGATGTTGGGTATGTTCTGCACAATGGGTATTTTTGCTTCTAAGGTCAATGCAAGGGACGATGGGTCAAAAACTGAGGAAGATGGTGTATTCTCTTCATAATTTTTATGGATATGGGGTATCTTATAAAACTTGGCCTCAAGGTTCTTGCAATAATAAAAAGGCTCAAGATCTCCATGGATGGTAACTTCGTTTCCCTCAAAAGGAAATTTTACACATTGATTATAGGTTGAAGCTATAGCTTTTAGGGTATGGATCCATGGCTGATCAATCAAGATGTTGTAGGGAAGATGAAGGTCTAAAACTTAGCATGTAATTTATGTAATGATGGGCCCCAATTGGATGGGTAGGGCGATGATGCCTTGTAATACCCACTCTTGATCATCATATGCTCAAATGGTGGTACTCTTTTCTTTCTCAATAATATCCTCTGAATAGCCCAAGTTCTTTATCAATTGAAGTGTCCAAATGTTTAGACTAACAAATCCATCTATTAAGACTCTTTTAACCTTGTTCTTATTAATAATGACCTCAAGGTGCAAAGCATGATTATGAGATAGTTGTGATGGTAGATCTTGTTTTGAGAAGGTGAGAACATGATTACTAATATGCCCTACCATAGCTTGAAATTATTTTGTATCAATATCCTCAGGGACAGATGATGAAGATAAGGATTTCTTTAATATTTCTCAATGTGTGGGTGATATCCTCAAGATTTCTAAGATAGAAATTTGCATGGGGGTTTTCTTAATCTGATCTAGGAAATTGTACTCACTAGGGTTTGATGTTGGCAATGTAGGTTGTGCCCTAGGTTAAGATGAAAATCCTTGGATGGTGAATTTTACATGTCATTCGGTGACTCCTCACTTCGCACTAGGCCCTTTGATGATGACGACAGTGATGAAACAATCATAGGAAGTGACCACATTGGAATAGGTATGCTACATGTTTGTGTAATCCTTAGCTATTCGAGTGTTTTTTCCTTTTCTATGATTGGGCATAGGGTTCTTATATATCTTGAGATCCTAGTTGTCGGCTAGTAGTTCAATAGATATTTCCTCACTCTTGATAAGATCTTGGATAATATTTTTGAGTCTCATGCAATTATTTGTGTCCTTTGATTTTGTGAAAGTCACAAAGATCTTTTTCATTGTACCATGGTGGTTTATCCTATGGTTCTTGGTAGTTTTCAAAATTTTGAAGCATTATCAAGTTTGACTCTACCAAATTTTTCATGATAGTTTTAATGGGTTTTGATAACTGTGTATACTAGAATTTTGGATATTTGTTCTTGTTGTGAGTTTGTCATTGTTGTGTTTCAGTGTTGTTGACCTAATTTTTTGTGATGGTGTTGTTTTTTGTAAAATTGGTTGAACATTAGCTATTTGATTGTTGTTTGTCCTAGGAGCACTTAGGACCACCTTAGCATCTACCACTCCATCATTTTTTACATTCTTGTTCTTAGCCCAAACACGAGGCTTGTCATTTCAACTAGTTGATGGGCGATTATCTTTGTAGGCTTGAGTATTTCCCTATGAGATTAGATCTCTCTCAATGTTAAGGATCTAGGGACAAGCTCATAATAAAAGGTAATGCACTACATCTTTAAGTGAAAGGATAGATCTAGATCTAGATTTTCTATGATAATCCCCACTTGTTGCTCATCAAAAATGGGCCACTTGCTCTTACTAGGTCTTTGTCTCCATCGTTGCAAGAAATTGGTGAAGGATTCCCCCTTTTTTTTTTAAGAGTGTACAAATCTTATAAGCTTACATCCATGTCAAGATTAAAGGAGAAGTGATCTATGAATTTTTTAATGATTTCCTAGAAGGTTTTGATACTTGCAGGCAACTGAGAAAACCAATTGATGGCTAGGCCTATCAAGATTCATGGAAAGAGGCGCATCAAATAGGACTCACTGTAGGCAACCTCCATGCACATGTTGTTAAACTCTTTGACATGATCTACAAGACTTCCTCTCCCTTTGTATTTTTCAAATTTGGGAACTTCGAAAGTAGGAGGGAATGGTACCATTGTGATGTTTTCATCGAATGGATATGGGAATAAGTTTTTTGTATGGGGTTTCTTCATTTTTCCCATCTGGATATCTTGCATTTCTTGTGTTAGCACCAAGAGTTGCGATGCCATATTGTCGTGTGGGCTTGGTGGAGGAACATATGTTGCATATTGTGGGATGGTGGATGAAGTGTACATGGGATTATGATATGATGAGGTGTTGTATGGTGTGTATGGTGGTGTAGGATAAGGTTATGATGGTGTAGGTGTATATGTTCCTAACGTGTTCGATTTGACAATGTTTTGTTGAGGTTTATAGTATAAACCCAATTGTTGTTGTTGTTGTGTGATCGATTGTTGTTGTTGGGAATATTGTTGAGCTTGTTGCTATTGTCGAGCTACTAAGGCTACTTGCTGTGCTGCTAAGGCTGCTTGATTTTGTTGTTAATATTCTACTAGGGTTGCTTCTTGTTGTTGTTGTTGTTGTGTGACTAAGGTTGCTTGTTGTGCTTGTTGTTGTGTGACTAAGGCTGCTTGATGTGCTTGATGTTGATGTTGTGCGACTAAGGCTGCTTGTTGTGTGACTAAGGATGCTTGTTGGGATTGTTGTTGTTGTTGTTGTTGTTGTTACTATTGGACTACTTGATGATAAGCTTGTTGTAAAGCTAGGGAATGTGTTTTCAAGGTAGGATCAATTAGTAGTTGGGAAATTTGTGATGGGTTTTGGGTGTTGATGTTTTGAGTGGGTTCTAGATTGTTGATGAGAGGTTGGGGGTTCGCTTGGTTTAACATTCCTTGCAAGATAGTGGATTGAGGTGGAGGAATGTAAGTTTGAGGTACCATTTTATTTTGCATGACATGAGGGACAAATGGTAAAGAGGATGATGGTGTCATTAGGTATTATGATGTTAAGAGCACATTAGGACCTTGAGTCTATTGATTGAAAGGGTTCCCTTGACCAATGTTTTGGAGATTCCCTTGTGTTTGAGATGTGACCATGGTATTACCTTGGTTAATGGGATTTGTGATCAAGGGATTGTTTTGATGTTGGTTGATGATGGTTGATGATGGATGGGATAGATGTGTTTTGGGAAATTTCTAGGTTTGATGTATCAACGAGAGGATTGGATGATGTTCCATGTTGCGTTAAGGTTGATTTTGCATAAGCGTATTACCTTTTTGGGTCTACTTGTGACACTTGGTCTACACTACTTTGCATGATGTTGGGAACACTTGTGGTACTCATGGGTATGGATGAAGATGGGTGTCCTCGATATGTTGAGGTTGTTGTGGAGTAATGGAGTGTAAGTGGTTTGTATGGATATAGGGGATCCTTGAGAATAGGAGGAGCACCAAATTTTGGTGTTTAAGTGGTTGTTTTGGATGGAGTGGTGTTGAGAGTACCCACAATTGTGTTGCTTTCAAATGGAAGAGTGTGACCAAAGTCCTTGGAAAGACTAGTTGCAAGACTAGGAATAGATGTTTGATTTAGCCCTAGTGATGGAGTTGTTTGAATGGTGGATGAAGTCGAGCCTTGGGTCAATGATTGTGCAACAAAAGATGGGGAAACTGGAGTTATGTTTTCTAAGGCTTGATGTTCCATGATTTCTTTCCTAGTAAGTCCAAATAGGTTGTTTGTGATGTCTTCTATCTCATATGGCCCTAATGGAGATGAGGGTTGTTGTGATGGGGTAACATGACTTCTTGGATCAAATTCTTAAAGATTGGGATCACTTGAGGTGAATAGAACTTTGGTTTTCTCCATGATTCTTGTGTTGTGATATTGTTTTTACCATAAATTTTGGGTCACCTATGGGAGAGTTGTGTTGAGATTTGTAATGTTTTAACTCTCTAGTTGACTCAAATATAGGTAAAAGGGATGCTCTAAGTCATTTTGGAGCAATGATGGTAATGGGAGATGAAAAGATGAATGTTATAGGGAGTGATTTTTTTGCAAATATTTTGGGACAACACTTTTGACTTGAAGGTTTGATTATTTGTTGTTTGGATAAAGGATGTTTATGAACTTGTGGATCTTTAGGGTAGAATTGTGACCTTCAAGATAAAATAGTTCAAAGATGATAACCAACTTATCCAAATGCATGGAAAATGATTCATTTCACATACAAAGTAGCTAAGTTATGGGTTGGGGATTGATAGATGTCCAAGTCATAAAAGTGTTGGTGTGTTTGAAATTTTGTAAAGTTTGATAGCTTTTGGACTATGATGTCTAAGTTTGAAGTGATGACATGTAGACCTTCTCTTGGGAATTTTGAATTTGCATGAGATCATTTAGAGAGGTTCAAGATCATGAAAAAGAGGATATTTATTTCCATGCAGGTGGTGTTAATATGGGCCTTCCAGTCATAATATTAGCTTGTTCCTCTTCTTTGTCTATGATGTATGTTGTGTTTCTCCACTGGGTTGGTGTTTCCTTTGTTTCAAAAGTGAAGCTTCTAAAACTATTAATTTTATTAGTTTTTTCTCCTTCAATGAGTTAAATTTTGGTTGAATGATAGCGAGTGTAAAGTTGGGTTGTTCAACTAGAGCGATTAGATGCCAAATGGTCATGTGGGGTTCAATTTGTCAATTTATCTTGCTTAAATGAGTTTCTTTTTACCACAAAAACTTGTATTTATTAAGTCGAAACTAAATGTCTATGTCAAAAACATCATCAATTCCACAAAGTTCATTTTGTGAAAAGGATGGAGTTAGGGGCATAGTTACCTAGGTTAACTTTGGGAAGTATGGATTGATATGTAAACCAAAATATTTAGAAGTCTCTAAGAATGAATCCTTAGGACAAGCATCAATATCAAGGTTTTGTCAAAGGGTATCCATACTTAGACCAAAGGGTGTGAAATTTTGAAAAGACTTGTTGATGTTTATTTTCAATTGTTTTGGAATCAAGCAAGTGTTAAATTGAATCTCAAGCATTTATAATCCTAGATAGATCAAGTACGTACTTCTCAATAGGCTTACCATCATCGAAAGAGATGATTAATCCATGAAGATGAAATGGAAAAATAGGATATATCAAGGAAATATAATGTCTTGACCCACCAAACAAAGGAGTCCCTTCCCCATTTTCTTTATTGCCTCAATAAAAAACTAGAAATGGTAAGTAACTTCTGGGCGCAGTGCTACTTCCATGCACTACATTGAAATATGTTTCAGAATTGGACTTGGTTAGCCACTACAACAAGGTTTTTAAAGACCATATATGGGATAGAATGGTGCCATACATGTAGTGATTCACTCAATTAAGAGGCCTCCTAGTCCTTAGAAACATCTAAGGGTTTTAACATATCACAAGGATACTAGGGGAGACTTTCGTCGGTATGGGATAACCACAACTAGCTGGTTAGTGACTTTCATCACTCCAAATTATTTATATAATGAGTCCGATAGAAATCACCACTTGGTTTGTTCCCTCTCACAAGTTGGAAGGTAGGCCCTCTAATGGGTAACACATATTTGAAGTGTAAAATGATTTTCATCGCAAGATCAAAATCACCCAAGATCACACAAGTGAAAGAGTTGGATATGCACAACAAGAACGCGTGAACAAATCAAACACATGTTCATTTTAAGCGGAAATGAAATATGGAAGTTGTATTGTTCAATTTTAAAACCAACAAGCATAATGATGTGAGGGTTCAGTTTTAACCAATTTGAACATTCATTTTAAATCCTAAAAGAAATCTAGTTTTGTCCTAAAATGTGAAATAAAAGCATCATAAATGGGTTATAATTGCCCCATAAGTGTCGAAACACTTGTTAAAATTATGCAATTAATGAGAAAATGCTCCTTTACTTTGAATTTTATCATCCAAACCTGCAAAACCAGTTAGTCTAAAAAACTAGAACAAGAATTCAGAGACATGTTAGTGATTAGATAAAGCCAAAAAATTCAAACACATAAAAAAATCAAGTTTTTTTCTATTTACCAATAATTTGTGATGCTGAAATCAATTGCCTCATTGAAATTCATTAATAGCATAATTGTATAGCATATGCTTCATTGTATTGAAAAATCAATAGTGGCCCTCTATAGTAAACAGGGAGGTCAATTGCGTCACTAAAGCAAGATTCATTCTATG
>VDFB02137991.1:0-10568 GCA_007258455.2 Sequoia sempervirens
GGTTGCACTATGATCATTGTTTTGGTTGTGTTACCCTACTACCATTTGTCTATTGGTTTAAGTTCAAAGTTTATTGCCCCCAGTGAGTTTAGGATTTTGCCCGTAGTCTAGGGTGAGACACGACCGCGATGCCAGGATATGTACACGATGCTTTCTGATGATAGTCAGAATGATGGAAAAAGTGAATGGAAAAAGTAGATGGTCGACATGCTCAAATAGATGGAAAATATTACCTATCAAAAATAGCACCTGTTTCCAGGTTTTCACTAGTTTTTATTGCACTTTTTCATATTTGATGATTTTTTTGATTTTTTTTGATTTTTCACCTTTTTTTGTATTTTTATTTTTTTTAGATTTTTTTGTTGTTACCAAGATGCTTGTTTGCTAGGTTTTCATCAAAGACATATATTTTTCGGAGACATTTTTGATGTTTTTGTATTTTTTTCTTTTTTTATTGTTACCAAGATGCTGTTTGCGGAGTTTCATCAAGAGCAACCATTTTTGAGACATTTCTAATGTTTTGTATTTTTTAAAGACTTTTCGGTCTGCTTGGATGATTTAGAGTGTAGAAATTTCTTGGGACAGAGATTTGTTGAGGGGTTCATCAAACAAATCCCCTTTTGGTGTAGACAACTGATATGCTCCTGATCCAAAAACTGATATGACACTTTGATCCTGTGTGAATGATCGTGCTGGATGAAAGGACTCAATTGGAATAAATAGTATGAGTGGAAAGTATGGAGGGTGATAGATATGACAGATAAAAGAAGCTATGATAGGATCCCTAATGTGGACACTACGTGGGCCATCAGGCTTCAAATGAAAAGGAGCTTGGGCAACCAATGAGTTATAGTATGTGAAGAGGACGTGATCAAAGACACATTGAAATACATCAACAATGGAAGTGTAATGATATGACAGATATGTGAACATGGATGGGTGGAAGGGGACATGTGGTATAAATGATATGAATGGAGGAGACTATGGATCAACAAGTTCTTTCTTTGATTTACTACTTTGATAGATGCCCCCAGTGATTTGTGGGGGAGAGGCATGTTTGGAGATAAAATATTTCTTGCTTTTATTTTTGATTTGTCTGATAGCTTTTTATTTTGGCTAGGGCACTTGTCTGGATCTTTCTTTCTTTTTGATTTGTCCAATAGCTTTTTGTTTTGGCTAAAGGAATTTACTTGATCTTTCTTTCTTGGCATGCTTTCTTTTGATTCCGGATCTCCATTTGATAAAGGCATTTTTACCTTTAATTCTTGACTTGCCTACTTTATATTTTCTTTGAGTGATACTTGTTGATCAATGTCAAGAGGTGGATGAATGTGGATGAGATGGATGAAGTTAGAATGGTAGTGGTGATGCCATCAATGGGGTCCTTGATACTATCTTTTTTGGTACTGGTAACAGTAGTGGTGGCTTGCACATCCTTGATGACTTGGAAAGATGACTTGGTAGAGGAAACATTAAGAGATTCATACCCTAGCCCTTGGCAGGTGGGAGGGAAAGATGATGGTTGGTTATCCTCATCGAGATCATGATCAAAGAGTGGGTTATCATAGATGTCTTGGTCAAATAGGGGGTTGTCATGGGTATCAAAAGTTGGAGTGGAAGCATATATGGAAAGGGTAGGTGTATCATCAGGATCACAAAAGGTTTCAATCCTAGCATGGTCATCTTCCTGCATGTCTTCTATATTTGTCTCAAGATCATTGTTGGAATTCTGATCCTTCTCGATGGTAGTAGCAGTGTATTTTGCTAACAAATTATCCAAATAGTATTCTCCACATCCTAAATCATGGATTTGGACCTTGGTGTTTGATAGTGCAGTAACTATGGTAGAAGCTTTTAAGGATTCAGGATCAACATGTGTTTGGGAAGAAGATACTTCACAATTGCTAGGGGTTTTAGCTTTAAGATTTAGATTATGACCATACATAAAAGAATTAGGATCTCCTTGTATTGTGATTTCAACTCCCTCATGAGAAAACTTCAAACATTGATGGTATGCAGAGGACCTGCTTGCATTTCATGTATCCATGGTCTTCTAAGGAGGATATTATAGGTCAAGGGGAGATCAAGGACTTGGCAAACTGCATATTTCACCATAGGGCCAACTCTGATTGGTAGAGTAACTGATCCTTTAGATAAGCACTCCTCTGCATCATATCCCTTCATGGTAATATTATTACTGGAGTCTATGACATTTTTTGAATATCCCAATGCATGAATAAAATTTAAAGAGTAGATATTTAGACCTACTCCTCCATCTATTAGAACACGTTTGACCAAGAATTTATGGATCAAAACCTCAATATGAAGTGGAGAATTATGTGGATGGGTGAGTGATGCATCATAATTTTTAGTGAATGATAGGCAATGAGGTGCGGTCGAGTGTCACACCATAGCTTGGGATTGACAAAATTTCAAATCAGCTGGTACAATGTCTTGTTTATCATGAATTTGACTGTGAATTGCAAAAATGTTAAGAATGGTAGTGTCATATACATAGTTTACATTCTTTCCTTTGCTGTTTGATGAAGAAGATTCCCCTTTTTCATAGTTTGGTAGAGGGTTCTTGAATGCTCCATGATCATTGTTTGTTTGGGGTCCTTCTACAAATATTGTCTTGTTATCAATCAAATCTTGCACCATATGTTTCAGCTGCATACAGTCATTCATTTTATGTCCTTTGTTCCAATGAAAGTAATAGAAATGTGCATCATTCCACCATGGTGGTTTAACTTGTGGGTTATAATCTCGTGCCTTCGGTAACATTATAACCTTGGCTTCAAGAAGATCTTTCAATGCTGATTCTAAGGACTGTCCCAAAGGTGTGAACCTTCTTTGATTTGATGATGGTATTTTGTATGAGGTTGAAGCTGGTTTAGATTTGTTATTTTTTGGGTTGTTGTTTTGATTGGAACTTTGGTTGTTGTTTTGGTTGTTGGGTGGATTGTTGTTCTGATTTGATTTGGTGGAAACTGCTGTCAAGTTGAATACATGTTTTGCATTTTGGGTTTCAACTACACTGTCATTGTTACCCACATTCTTTTTTCATTGCCAAAACTTTGGTTTGTCACCACTATTGTAATTGTTGGAGGAATTTGATGAGTTTTTTTCATTGTAAATTTTGATGTCTCCTCTCTTCACCAAAGCCTCTTCAATTTTTAGTCCGTTTTCAATTAATTTTTTTGAAGGTAGGTGGGCATTGTAATTCTAATCTATAGCTCATCTCATCATTTAGGTTATCAATAAAGATTTCCATATTTTCTTTTTCAGGTACGGGATGAGAATACCTCGCAAATAACCTTCTCCATTATTTTAGAAAAGTGAGGAATGATTCACCCTTTTTCTGTTTCAAGTTGCAAAGATCTTTCATTGTTATGTCATGTTGGATGTTATAAGAATATTGGGTGATGAACTTGTTAACCAATTCTTCAAAGGTTCTAATTGGTGGTGCGATTTTGGAAAACCATTCAAGGCATTGTCCACCTAGACTTTGTGGGAACAACCTCACCAAATAAGTTTCTTCATGTGCAAACTCAAGACTCATGGTTCTAAATTCCCACAGATGATCTATTGGATCAATTTTACCATTGTATTTGTCATACTTTGGGAATTAGTAATGTTTGGGAAAAGGATTTATGTGGATATCTTGATCAAAAGGATATAGACAAATGTCTTGGATCAATTATCATTTTGAGGTTCCCCTTTGGATGTCAAGAATTTTTTGTTGAAGGTTTTTCATTTGATGAGTTAGGGCAACCACTTGTTCTGGATCATTTTCAGGATTTTTGAGAGGTACTTTCAATTGATTAACATAAGTCATCAGGCAATTTGATACCTTGTTTAGCCAACTTTAGGGGGTATTTTCTCCCATTTCTTTCGAAAATCTTTTCTAAGCACTTGTGGAAATTTAGATCTTGTTCAGCGTTTTGGATGTCTTCCTCAGTTATTTCTTCCCCTTCATTGTTGTGGATTCCATGGAAAGGATTCTCTTCAGCTTTAGCCATGGTGTTTTTCATTTCATTTTTTTGAGTTTCGATGTTTGGATTTTCAACGCTTTGAGTTGCAATGTTTTGTGTTTTGATGTTTTGTGTTTCCAATTATTTTTCCTTGAGTTTCTACTTTTGTAATCTTGTTTGAACGAGCATACAAGTGTTATACTTTGAATAAACTTTGATCTTTGTTTGGAAGAGTGCCAAGGATTACAACTAAGTCAAATAGAATGACAAATTCTATTGATGAGACTAAGTTTGATTTGATTATACTGCTTTGTTTCGTGATGAGAGGATGATAAATCTTGATGAAGAAAACTAGGCTTAACAATCAAAGATATGATAAGTTTGATGATTTAGGCACTTTGAGATGTTAGATCTAGGTTTAAACTGGAGAATTCCACTTGTAGGGCTTAGTTTTAACAAGTTTAGACTCTATGGTACCTGAGGAATGATTCTAGGCTGAAAAAGATTCTAAATTTTGGTTCAAACTATGAAACAGGGGATAAATTCAACTCTTAGGTTTTGCATTTAATGGATGTGCTAAAATAGAGCCCAAATGCAATAAAAAATTTAATTTATGCGCTAAAATAGAGGATTGATGTGTTGGAAGATTGCACATATGTGCTATTAGATTGCCCAAATGCGCTAAAACAGAGGGTCAATGCGCTAAAATATGTAGTGTATGCACTATAATAGAGGGTGAATGCACTGAAATATTGCACAAATGTTCTATAATACTAATTGAATGTGCTGGAAAAAGCAGTGGATGCACCAGAACAGTGTATGGATGCACTAGAATAGATGTTGGGTGTGCTAAAATATGGCAGCAAGGCACTATAATATAGAATGAATGTGCTAATCTAGAAAAAATTAGTGTTTCTACGACTCTGTCTGGTTATTTGGCTTTGAATTTATGAATTTGAGTGTTTCCAAGGATATAATATTTTGACCAGTGAATTTTGTTTGGTTTCCAACTTGTGAATGATGGGAATTGAGTACTCAAATGGATGATTTTTGAATCAAGGTTTTCACTTCAAGTGTGTGATGTTTTGTTTTGAAATTTGTTCAAAAACACATTGGTAAAACACATCAAACATGTACAACTTAAGGCTGTGTAGGAAAATATTTACTAGATTTCCACTTGGATTTTACTCCAGCTGTGCCTACTTTTAGTGGATGTTTAGAAGCTTGACCCCACTAGCTCCCCTCCATGACACTCACTTCTACGGGGCAGCCAACTCACTTCTACGGGGCAGCCAAGCCTTAGTACCCATGAATCTCCCATGACATACTTCTCATCTCTACTAAAAGCCACAAAAATGTGGGACGACTTGAAAGGTTAGACCTTCTATGCCAGTAAATAGAATAAGGATTTTGGCCTTCTAAACAAGAGGTTCTAGTATAGGCATTCCGTTCATGGGGGATCATCCATACGAAAAGAGACCATTGCTGCCCTTCTTGTCGGAACAATCCTCATGATACTTGAACTTTCCTCAAGTACCCACATTTATCTCTCGGTTGGAAGTCACTTGGCTTTAGTGTGTTACTCTTTGGGTCATTCCCTTGGGTGATTAATTTTTTCCACAAGGCAAGACCTCTATGGATAAAACAAAATAAAAATGAATGGGCCTAGCTTTTTGGTCACCTAGTTAAGGGGAGAGCATATGCCTACCATTCATCAAGCACAAAAGACATGGTGTTCTTTACCCTTCTAATTAAGCTAGATGCCTATCTTAATTAAAAGAAAACATTAAATAACTATAGCCCCTGCATAAATCATTAGTAGTTGCATGAGTTTGTCTTTGACCGACGTATCACCCACCTACAAGAAAAAAACAACAATTAGTTCTTGGGATTTTAAGATTTTACAAATTTAAATAGATGCACTAAAACAATCATCCAATGCGCTAAAAGATCATTCCAATGCGCTAAAATAGCTACTCTATGTGCTAAAATAACTCATGTATGCGCTACAAGAACTAATGGATGAGCTAAAAGAACTAATGGATGCATTAAAGTATGGACTAAAAGTGCTAAAAGACTCCTTGGGTGCGCTAAAACAGTTGACATATGTGCTGAAGAAATGTCTGATGCACCGTAATAGACCCTGTATGCATTGAAAGATTTGTCGTATGTGCTGAAATAGTAGTTGAATGCGCTGAAATATTAGTTGTATACGCTAAATGAACTCATGGTTACACTAAAACGTCACGTCCAGCCTGTTCACAAGAAAATTTCCAAAAAAATGTTAAAAATGGGGTTGAGCCCCATGGTGGGTGCCAATTTATGTGTGTGTAAAATGTGGGAGAGTTAGTAAATCAACACAAACATTAATGAGACGTATTATATTAAAAATTTGAATCATAAACTACTATAATTGTAGCAAAACAAATCTCCAAAGACATTCCATTGTTCTCTATTCTCAAGGATTTATTAAACCATATTGGCTCTTAGATTTTGTATGTGCACTATGGCTGTTAAAATGACAACTTGAGAAATGAGATGCTGTTCAAAATGCAAGAAATCTAAGTTCCTACATGAAACTATGTGATAAAAGTCATGATGCTATGATAATGGTGATATTGACAAATGGATAATGATGCTAACTTATGTGATGCAAATGTTGTGATAAGAAGTTAAAATGATTATGCATATGCTCAAATAACCATTGATATGATAAACTAAAATGTAACTATAAGGCAAGACATGAAATAAAATGCAACTATAAAGCAAAAGATGATTCTAATTTAAAATGATACTACAATGCTAACTTATTATTCCTGCATAATAAGTTTTCTCAAATGTGGGATGCCAAATACTATAGAAAATGGTTGTATTTATAGGATTTTCAAAGCATCTTGTGATGTGGGAACGATCGACGGTCCAGATTCAAACATGAGGGATGAATAGTGGAGATGGAGAGAATCAAGAAGGATGTTCCCTTGACCAAAGACAACGTGCCAAATGGATGAAGGAATAAAGTGTGTGAGAAAAAGACCATGTGTTCAAAGTTTGTTGAAGATGATTCTAATTTAAAAATTAGAATTATTTAATTTCATGTGACCATGGTGAGGTGGCATGAAAACTTGTAGACATGTGCTTGAATTCCAAATTTGGGATGAGTGAAAATTCATTAAATAAAACAAACTATAGAAATTTGTTTATTTAATTAAATTAGAGGAATGTGATTTTAGATTTGGAGAATTAGAAGATATGAACTATATAAATAAATTGAGAATTTATTTATATGTAGATGTTATATTAATTAAATAACTAATTATTTAAATTAATTAAATGTCTTGACTAATTTTAGGTGTATACACAAAATTTACCAGACTTCAATTGAATTTCTTTAACCCCCAATAGTTCCCTACCCAAAGATAGGGAAATCAACACCTGTGCATTAGAGTGTGGAAGTAGGGTCTTCGTATCATCAATTTTTAAATCATTACCATATGGCTCCAAGAGAAGTGGAAAAAATTTCCACAACCGAGGAGGAACATGTTTAATTATTAACCATCTAGGGCTGGAGAGAGCCAACACCTCATCCTCCATGGCTTCTGGATTCCAAGCCAGGGCTTGAAAAGACAACCATGCCCACATTCAAAACTATTTCTTAATTGCCTCCGATTGGGATGTGGTTATGTATACCTTGGAATTTATCCTACTCTAAATGTGCAAAATAACTTAGAAATGTGAATAACGAAATACCAAGGACACCTCAAGATTAGCCAAAACAGTGATAAACAATAAGGAAAATGGACAAAATAAGACACAAATGATTTCACCTTCCTTGCTGTTGATTTCTCTTTGATTGGCCCTTGATTGGAATGATTTGTGTGCTCCTTAGATGATAGATTGAGTGACTAAAGTGCAAGATTAGATGTGCAAAATGACTAAATGAGATGGCTAAATGATGGAAAAGGATTGAGGATGCAAATTGGCAGCATATAATTATGAAAATTCTAAGTGTTTCCCCAGTGCCCATGAGGAGGGATATTTATAGAAAATTTGAATTCTCTAGAGAATTCCAGCGGTTGAATGCATCCAAGCAGTGAATGAAGATGAAGGGCTATGGTGGGTTGAGAACCCACAAGCCCTCACATCTTGACATGTGGAGGGTGAAGTGGACAAGGGGATATGAGGTGTAAGTGAGGTGGCCAAAAAGTACATGAGGTGGAGGAAGGACAAGTACCTTCCAAGTACATTGGGAGATGGGAGGAATCTTGGGGAGTGAGAAGATTTCCACAAAAAGAGATTTCTTGTCCCCAAGTGGGAGTGAAAGGGACATTTGAGGAATTTTGGAATTCCTCAAAAATCTACATAGGAAAAGGAAAGGTGGTTGGGGATATAAATGTGAATTAAAAATTCACATTCCTAGGAGGATCTAGAGGATAAAAGGTGGGCTCCAAAAAGGTGGGACTTGGTCACATGTGGAGATTGTGACAAGTCAAAGGTTGGTCACATGTGGAGATTGTGAAAAGTCCAAGGTTCTAGAAGCCTTGGAAGGATGGAATGTGAATTAAAAATTCACATATAAAAGAGAGGAATCTAGGAAGAATAAAAAGGAATTAAAAATTCCTTGGAGAATGATTAGGCTTAATTAATCAGTAATTAAAAGATAAATGAGGATTAGAAGCCAACTTGCAAAAGTTGGAGGATGTGACACATCCTAATCAAGGATTAGGCATGTGCACATCCCTAATGAAGAAATTAGGAGATAGATTAGGATTAGATGAAAATGACATGTGAGGAATTAAATAAATGTAATATTTATTTAATTCATTTGATGAAAAGAGGATTAATGAGGGTAGTGTTTAATTATTAATTAAATGCCTTGGGGACTAGCAAAATTAAAGATATTAATTAAAATAATAGTAATATTATTTAATTAACTGAATAAGAAGGGATGTTTACTACGAAAAGTGATAAATTTGGATAAATTAAGTGTCCAAATTTGGATGTCTCTGATTATTAAAAGACAAGATATGGCCACTAAGCATTCAACAACAATAAAAGTGAAACCCTAGTTTTTTTTACCATACATTATGAAACCATTCTTCCTTGTATTCTCTCATCGAAACCCTACCAAGGTCGATGATAGCAAAAAAATGGCAGTTTTCAACAACCTAGAATCTTCTTCTATGATTGCCTCATCTAGGGTAGTATTGGGAATCAAAATAGCTTTCAAAGATTGAGCCAGGGAGTGCTTACCTTGCCATCCTTCTCCATTTTCCAATCCTTCGTTGATTTCACTGAGTGTGAATTTGGTGCCCTCCAACAAACGACCTTGCTCTCTCACAACAATGTCCTAAAAGAATTTGATGGCCACATTGTTGGCAGACGGGATGGAGGCACCATTAATAGATTCACCCGATGGATCCGTATCCCTGACCATCACTTGAAAGTCTATAGAATCCACACATGCGGCCACACCCGAGAAGGGTCGTCGACACGCAGACCTTGTCCCACTCAAAGTAGGCATAGATACTCACAAATACACCATGGCAGATAGAGGGATATGTCGTAAACAAGGAAATGATTAACAAACATGGAGGAGGGTTGAGCCTCCTCCTCAGAAAGGAGATTCACACGTGCACACAGTCCAAGTTACAGAGCCTTCTGTTAAACTATTTTGATCATTTGATATTATTTTAGATCATTATTTTTTATATTTTATTGATTTATGTTAAATGAAATAAAAAATATATTAACTGTATTAAATTTTCATAGTTCATTATAATTAATGTAATCTATTTTTGAATTCAATTGTGTGAGCTTTGTTTTCCATCAATGTTTCAAATAGTTTGTAACCCATCATTAGGATGAAAGAGTATTGTAGGAGAAAATAAAAGCTCTCCCATAGCTCTCTTTCATCTTGATGATGGATCACAAGTTGTGATTTAAAACATTGATGAAAAACAAAGCTCACACACTTCAATCCAGAAATATATTGTGTTAATAATAATTTTAGTTCTTTAATCTATTTTTTATTAATTTTATTTAATTTCTTACAAAAATAATAAAATTAAAATATGTTTCTATTATTTTGTTACTAAAATTAAAATATTTCAATAAATTTTGTCTTCAAAAGTTAATTATATTAATAACAATTCTCATTGAAATGACATTAATGTAGTGATGCGAGGAATTCAATAAATATGTAAGGTGTAACTTTATTTAGAGGTTAACACGCAAATTAAAAAATTGTATATCATTATTACCTACCATAAGGTCATCTTTATTTAATGACATTTTAAAATGAGAAGATAGCTTTCACTTTCAAATTGAAGTTTTTAGCAATACAATTTAGTCATGCATTTCATTTCCTATATTAACTGAACTTATTTTTTGTATTGAACTGTAGACACCTAAATTTGGACATTTAATTGATCCAAATTTATCCCCTTTCATCTAAGCATCCCCTTATCTGCATTAATTAAGTAATATAACTATTATTTAATTAATACCTCTGAAGTTCTTCTAATCCCTAAGGTATCTAGTTAAATAATTAAATACCTTCCCCCTTTCATCAAATGAATTAAATAAATATGACAT